>JASDQU010247976.1:0-13057 GCA_032191745.1 Picea mariana
GGGGGGGGGGGGGGGGTGAATCAGTGAAACAATAATTTTATCAATTTTCTTTTATTTATGCAAACAAAATTTTGACACAATATTTTATCGTGGAACCCAAATGGGAAAAACCACAAATTCTTTTCTATTAAATGCAAAATTTGTTTTACATGTTACATAGAAGGAAGATATTCTTCCTTTTCGATAAAAACCAACTGATCAAGATGCACCCACACCCTTATTTACCAACACGAACTAGTAGGAGGCTACAACCCCCTATTTAGTCAACGACAACTGACAAGGAAGCACCAACTCCCTCTGTTGGCACCAACCTGCCCTTGCACCACCCAACCATCGTTAATTTTCTGAATCTGGACAAACTTCTATTTCAAGTCTTTTACTGCAACTCTTTCTGCTTCTCTGATTTAATATATTCTCTAATTCAGACTGGAGAGACACACTTCCTCGTTTATATATTCTTCAAAATGGTGTGAGAGTGATACACTGTGTCCCTTGGTTTTGAACCATCGTACCTTTATGTTTAACTTAACCATAATCATTGATTATTATTTTTACTGTGAACACTTTTCATAAATTGATCACATATGGATCAATTTCATCCTTTAAAATTGATCTCGAACCTCTATTATTTTCACAAGAACCGAATTCAACGAAGGCGCTTCCTTCAAACCATTACATGTGACCAAGCATTACAAAACCACGTGCTTATCAATTACAATGACATATTATATTTTATTTAAATCCCTTATATCACATGACCAACGACAGTGACCAGACACTAGACTTAATGAGCGCTTGGGTGCTTATCAATTCAATAGTCACGATTCAATCTTCTAATGAGATGGAGGACTGATAGAACATAGCCCTTCAGAACTTTAGGTTCTCAAATTTTCAAACCTTCGAATCAGATTAGACAGTTTATTTCATGGAAACAAATCAATGGTCAGATTTGATCCTTACACTCATCCTTTCATTGTTCAATCCGACAGCTAGGAATTAATCAAACATTGATATGGACGACTATCAGAACTTCGCCCTTCAGGAATTCAGAATTTCAATTTTTTAAACTTACACTATCCTTCCACTGTATTATGATCAACTGTTGAGAATACACCCGAAGTGATCTTTCAGATCATATGACTCTTGTCCTTGTTGATGTGGTGTGCCATATGTCCTTTGCTAACGTGCTCTACCACACGTCCTTTGCTGACATGGTCCTCCATATGTCCTTGTTGACGTGGTCTGCCACATGTCCTTGTGGACGAGGTCTGCTAACATAATCTTCCATATGTATTTGTTGACGTGGTCTACCACCGTGGTCTATCACATGTCCTCTTGAATCAGATGGCTGAGGCTTACTTCAAATGATTTGATGGTCAATAATTTATTTCGGCTCTTCGGGTCTCTGGGATTCGGGAATTTCACATCTCAAACTTTCTGGAGTGTAACCTCCTTACCTCTTTAGATCCGAAGTGAAAGTTGTTTGTTCGATCAGGATCTTGGATCAATGAATTGATATGTCTATGATGTTGCTCTTCTATATTATCATGTCCTTCCACTTAGAATGATCCAATGGATGACAAAAATTCACATAAATGAGATCTCAGATCTTACCTCTCTTATCCTATCCTTCCACTAAAAAATGATCCAACGACTGAAGGGAATTTGGGTTTGATCCGACGGCTCACTGGTATTTGGATAATCAAAATCTCAAACTTTTAGCCCCACTTATCCTATCCTTCCACTTAAATTGATCCTATAGTTGTGAAGATTCTTGAAGAAGATCAACGATCAAGGATGGTTGTGGAACCACAACTTTTGAGTGATTTAACTTGTTACCAAAACTCCACAATTTGAAGTTGTGCATTGTTGTTGAGTCAACCACAGTTGTCAATATTCAAAGCTATAAGATCAGACGGTCTTGAATAATTTTGGGATTGGAACTAGCGCGATATTTAATTCTCCTTTCGATCTCTGCAATCTATCTCTGTTGTTGATATGGGGATTGCATATCTGATGGTCACAACTCAATCCAACTTCATCTGATCACTTTTTGGATCAACCACAGTCGTCGATATCCGATTCTGTGAGATTCGATGATCTATACCAATTGTGGGATAGGAACTAGCGAGTCGATTAATTCTCCTAGTTGGCATAGGGGCAGACCCAGGGTTCAATGCTACAATAGCACACCAACAAATCCCTAACTACCAACCCTTTTGGAAACACCTGCGAAGTAGATGAAGTCTCACTCGAGGTAGAGGCAGGGGTGGTTGCAAGACCTGAGGTGTCTGCAACCTTAGCTGGGACACAGATATGTGATTACAATACTTAATAAATCACTTAGCACTTTCAGTTCCTTAATATACAATCAATAATCACTTCGTTGATAAAACAGGGCTTCACAACATTCACACTGATATAACGTACTCAAGCACTTAGCATCAATAGATAGGTCAGATCTAGCAGATCAAGCACTCAACACATTCATATGGATCAGATCTAATATCCTCACATGTCATTAGCACTAAGCATAAGTAGATCTATCTGAATACATCAAAGCACTTAGCAAAGAAGACATAAACATATTAAGACCAGCACAAAGCAAGACAACACAATGTTTACATGGTTCACCCCCACCCTGGAGCTACATCCACCAACTCTTCTTCTTTATTGTCTTCATTCAATCGGTTACAAGCACAAATCCATCAAAACCCTTACTCCGCACAGGACAGGAGATTTGCGCAGCTCGCTAGATCCTTCTTCCTTGCATTACAACACTCAGCCTTTCACAATCTGTTACAACCACTTGCACTTAGCTCTGCAAGTCTCTTACAGTCATGCACAATGCGCTTATAGACTCTACTTGCACTTAGCATGCATTCACATCACATAGATGCACTATTCAACTTGTCTCCTTTCTATCTAGCATAGGCATCTATTTATATATTACAAAATAGGCCTAAACATGGGTAAAAACCATGGGCCAACATCCCATTCCCGTTACATATTCCCAAAAACCACAAAAGGATACAAAAGTGGGTCAAGATCCCATGATCTCTGCTTCATATTGTGCTCCTCCTTCGACAAGATGTTGAAGACCCAAAATAGGTCAATATGACCAAGAATCTCCCAAAACTTGGTCAAGGGCAAGCACTCCCCCAACACTCACCTGTGACTCATCTCGAGTCACTCTGATCTGACTATTTCTGCCTCAAAGGCCTTGAGCTTGGCTCGAGATGCTTCAACCTCCTGTTGTACGATGACCTCTTGCTCGGTGAACTCTTGGATCACTGCATCGTTCACGAGCCCTTCTAGGCACTGTTCTGCTGTGATGACAACCTGTTCTAGCTCTGCTCCTCGGCTTTCAAACTTTGTGAATAATTGGCATGCCTTATCTTGTACTGGTTGAAGTCATTACGTAACTTCCATCACTCTGCTTTGAATCGTATGGATATGATGTTGAGAGGTGCGTTGCTCCTGAGACTACTTCATTCTTTCCATGGCCAATAAGGCCTTCAATTGCGCCTGTAGTGTGTTTGTGTGCTACTTTGCTTCCTTGAGCTGCAACTCTAATGTCTGTAACTATGGATTCTCGGTGAGGTTCTCATATGTTTGGGCGATGTGGTTACTCAGCTGCTTTCACTCTAAGACAAGAGATTTTAGTCTGTCAATTGTGCTGCGGGCAATTGCTTCCATTTTTCCTCTTACATCTTGAGGGGTCTTGGGCACAGTGCAGAGTTCCAAGTTTGCTATGCACTGCTAGATTTGATGGATTGCTTCTTCAAGTTATGCCACCTGCTGTGGAACTCACTCTTCAGTCTTTACTTCTATGATTTTCACAAAGTGAAGTGCTCTGTGAACCATTTCATTTACTTCAAGTTGCTCTGCGAGCAACTGTTCTTTTCTTTGTTGTAGTTGTGATTTTTCTTCATCCCACTTCTCTTGTAGAGAAATATTTTCCCATTCTACAGTACTACGTTGTTCTACAAGGTATCCCTGTGCTTGTGTCAAAGCCTAGGTAGTTTGTGTTGTTTCTTCCTAAGATCGTCAAAGGCGAGCTTCGATTGTATCAGTGATGCAGTGGAGTTGAAATGGCTCATCTTCTAGTTCCGATGTTCTTGCTGACAGAGGCATAGTGGAGACTACGCGGCTAGATTGTAGTGCCTGCTGCACTCCTTGGAGCTCGTCCTTAATCTGATGGAACACCTCCTCCTTCTTATCTTTTTGATTCTCTGCTATCTCGAGTGAAGCATCATTCAGAGCTACTATGATGAAATTGAAGTCGTCAGAGGTGAGGATGGTCTGCATTTTGGTCATATATGCTTTCAATTTCTTTCTAGAAGAAGGTTTTAGAGGGGAAATCTTCCTTTTCTTCGAGGGGTCCTCCCCATCTCTAGGCGGTGTAACCTCACCTTTCTTATGTTCAACTTCTGCACCATCTATCTCTCTACCATATCCTCCTTTCTCTTCTCATATGGAAGCAATCTTCATGGATGTGTTGTCTAAATCATGGACCTCTTCAGTCTTCTTTATCTTGCTAGGTCCAGGTGTATCTGACAGAGTTTCTAGACTGTCTAAATTAGATATCTCCGCAGGGTCTGCTGGAATGAGGAGGTTTGTTGACTAGTCCTTGGTGATTTCTTCTAAGTCCTCCTCCATCATCTTATAGTAATATTGAAGTTTCTACTTGTGCTCGTCAGTGCATGTTGTAATATAAATGAAATGGCAATCTGTGTTGAATTTCATTAAAGGCCGAAACCTATGGAGCGTATTTGGCATGATGCGAGGCTCGGACTGGATAGCTAACTTAAATTGATTGTAATATGTGTGGATTAAGGAATTTGACTTCCATTGCTTGTTCATTTCACTGGAATACCACAATGTACTGAAATTCACGGCCAAAGGTTCAAAGGGCTCAATGTCCGGGAAGGTCGCACCTTCTAGCATCTCCCATGCGATGAAAGTAATCAGGATTAGAAGCCAACTGAAGTGGAACTCATATCCTTGATCTTTCTCTTCCCTTCAGTCCAGTTCAAACTGGTTTATGAGGTACTTCACCCAATTCATTTGTAGGTCCTTCACTCACTTCCCTGTGAGGTCGACTACAAAACCAATGACATGGGTGGATTGGTTCTTGCGGACTAACTTTCCTGTGATCAATTGATAGGCTAGGCATACTGCACTTCTTTGGATAGAATATACCTTGTATCCTCACGTGCCTTTCTCGACATTTCCATAGGTGTCTTTTATCCTTTGGGATAAAGCGCAATCCATAGTTTTTCTGGGATAAAAACTCTGTGGGTCAGGGCCTTGCATACTCAGCCCTGTGATCCGATTAACTCTTGTTTTTTCCATTATGGCATGGTCCAATCATATGGTGTCGAGCTATTAATTCTTTCTGACCTGTTCAGAGCGGTATTCGAATAGATATATTGGTCCCAACGGCTATATTTCCTCGCCATGGTGAAGTGCCATGTGTCGTTGTTCTGATATCCCGACGAAGCTCCAATTCTGCAAATTTTCTATCTGCGAAGTTCCCTCTGGAACCTTCTACAACTTATCTCTCTTCTTACTTTGTTTTCTAGCCTTCTTTCCAATGAGCTTTGTCTCAGTAGTTCTTTTTCCATTCTGATTCTTATCTTTTGTGGTCTCAGTCACTTCGTGTAGTTGAGATTCTTTCCTAGGGTTCTAGGGTAATACTTATTCTTTGTCTGGAATAGGTACTTCAATCTTCTACGAGTCTTCTAATGTTTTTGCAGCTTCGACATATGGGTCTCTACTGTTAAGTAGCTTCGACCTATTCTCCTGTTCTTCAATCAAGTATGCAATCCTTCTAGTCATGAAATATTTTAATTCTTACTTCTTCTGCTCCAAAAATTCTTCTTCTTCCCTTTGCCTGGCTTCATCTCTGTCAATCCAAGGTTTTCCTATTAACATGGTAAATTGGGCGCTGTCTTCAACACATTTAATAATCTCAAAATCTTCCTCCGTTGAAGTTCCATTGAAATTCATAGGTATAGGGGTGAGCCTTCCACACAGGTTTACCAATTTTCCTCTGAATAACCCTATTCCTCCTAATGAGGGAGTCATAGCAGGCATCCCTATAGCTTCCCAAGTTCTCTCGGTCATGACATTCACCTGTGTTTCCTCATATAAAACATAGTCAATGTCGAAGTCTCCTATTCTTGCTTCGATGCATTCTTTTTCTTTGAAGATCTATGATAATCTAAAATGTCAGTGATCATTCAAGGTTTATTTCATCTGTAGCAATACCTTCTCTGATTCTTTTTGGGGTTCTGCTATAGTCTTATTTTCTGGATCTTCCTTAGGGTTTTCTTATCTTATATTCATACTTTCAAGATTAGCAATCATTCTAGGGAGATCCAACACTTCATGGTTCATAGATTTGCAACAAATACAACCAGGCCTTCTCCCAGGGCATGCCTTAGCAAGATTTCCTGGTTTTCTGCAGCTGTAACATAGGGTTAATCCTCTCTTTCTTTTAAATGATCCCCAACTTCTCCTGGACTACATGCTAGGATCATAGGAGCTCACATGAAATAAATTATTTCTAGGATCCTGCATCCATTTGTTAGTCCAAACATTCTTTCTATGCATAGGTATAACATATCTTTCACTATTCTTATTAGATCTATTCATATCAAATCTTCTTTCTTCTATCAATACCCTAGTTTTCAAACTACGACAGACTCTATTAAACATACCTAGATCCATAGTTTAGAAACAAAAATTTCCACTTATCTTACCTCTACAGAGCACAAAGTTTCCAAATCTAAAACTTTTAATATTCTTACCTTTATCAGAGCACAAAGCTTGCAGATCTTACCTCTTTTAAATAGAAATTCTCACTTTTACCTTTCTTAGGGCACAAGTCTTCCAGATCTTACCTCTTTTCTTCGAATCCGATCTCCTTTATTTAGATTGGGCTTCTTTCTTTAGCACAAAGATTTATAAATCGAGTAGGACACTACGCACTAGGGCACAGATCTATGCACAAAGATTTCATAATCCCAGGTCGAATATTTGCACAAAGCTTCTTCTTTCTCAGTTCCCAATAATCACAATTTCAGGTCCCGACAATGTAACCATTTGTTGGCACAGGGGCAAACCTAGGGTTCAATGCTACAACAATGCAACAATAAAGCGCTAACTACTGGCCTTTTCGGCAACACCTGTGAAGCAGATAAAGTCTCACTTGAGGTAGAGGCAGGGGTGGTTGCAAGACTCAGGTGTCTGCAACCTTAGCTGGGACACAAATATGTGATTACAATACTTAATAAATCACTTAGCACCGCCAGTTCCTTAATATACAATCAATAATCACTTCGTTGATAAAATAGGGCTTCACAGAATTCACACTGATATAACGTACTCAAGCACTTAGCATCAATAGATAGGTCATATCTAGCATATCAAGTTCTCAACACATTCATATGGATAAGATCTAATATCCTCACATGTCATTAGCACTAAGCATAAGTAGATCTATCTGAATACATCAAAGCACTTAGCAAAGAAGACATAAACATATTAAGACCAACACAAATCAAGACAACACAATGTTTACATGGTTCATCCCCACCCTGGAGCTACATCCACCAACTCTTCTTCTTTATTGTCTTCATTCAATCGGTTACAAGCACAAATCCATCAAAACCCTTACCCCACACAGGACAGGAGATCTGTGTAGCTCGCTAGATCCTTCTTCCTTGCATTACAACACTCAGCCTTTCACAATCTGTTACAACCACTTGCACTTAGCTCTGCAAGTCTCTTACAGTCATGTACAAATCACTTACAGACTCTACTTACACTTAGCATACATTCACATCACATAGATGCACTATTCAACTTCTCTCCTTTCTATATAGCCTAGGCATCTATTTATATATTACAAAATAGGCCTAAACATGGGTAAATCCCATGGGCCGACATCCCATTCCCATTACATATTCCCAAAAACCCAAAAAGGATCCAAAAGTGGGTCGAGATCCCATGATATCCACTTTATCTTGCGCTCCTCCTTCGACAGACTGTCGAAGTCCCAAAATAGGTCAATATGACCTAGAATCTCCCAAAACTTGGTCAAGGGCCAACACTCCTTCTAATCCTCGCAATTCATCCATGCCATTGATATGGCTTGCATATATGATGGTCACGATCCTCAAGCCCACGGTCACTCATATGACCGATGTCTGTAGGGTTTATATGATCAACATGATCAATTTCTTGATCGGACGACTGTTGAGGCTTCTCATTCTGATCGGACGGCTGCTGAGACTTCTCACCCTGAGCATATGCTTTTCCTTCCAAGCTTTGATATATGCATTTGCTAACCCTCCTAAGATTTTATCCTAGGAACATTGTTGATTCTATCGTGATCAACAATAATCACGATTTTCTTCACCCTATCTTTGCATTTTCTAACCCTCCTAATATTTTATCATAGGAACATTGTTGATCCTATCAAATATTAGTTTACTTTTCTTCATGAGATTAACCTTGATTCTCTAATTATTATGAATGTTCACATAAATGAAAACACATGAATGAAAATATGTCCAACAATCTCCCCCTTTGTCATTGAGGGAAACCCACTAACTTCATACACAAACTCCCCTTGCGATGCTGCATCTCTCCTCTGAAGTTACTCTCCCCCTTTGACATCAATGGAAAAGGGTTTCTTCTCCTATGATCTATTTTTCTAAATACTTCTGATTAGAGTCTTGACCATTTGTAACTCCTCCTACAATCACACTTTTCCCGTCATAACTGAATGACTCCTTCTGATGTTGATTGTTGTCTCCCCCTGAATARGTGCCAACTAATGCATTATTTTCTTGAGAGATTTAGGTTGGAAGAAGGATTACTCCCAATTTTTTCTTGAGATATTCAAATACATCTCTGTTTAAGGGTTTTGTGAAAATATATGCTACATGTTCTTGTGTTGGAACATATTCCAATTTAATGTTCTTATTTTCATCTTGATCTCTTAGATAGTGGTACTTTATGGGAATGTGTTTCGATTTTGAGTGCTGGACAGGGTTCTTAGAGAGACTTATGGCACTTGTATTATCACATTGGATAATAGTAGGTTGTTCAAATACTATTTTGATGTCTTGTAGGGTTTGTTTCATCCATTCCACTTGTGTGTAACATTCCACTGTTGAAATAAACTTAGCTTTAGTGCTAGATAGAGAAATTCAGGACTATTTCTTGCTTATCCAAGCTACCAGTGATTCTCCCAAAAATAATGCTCCTCCACTTGTACTTTTTTTTTCATCTACACTTCCTGCCCAATCAACATCTAAATAGGATTTTAAAGTGAATGTACCAAAAACCAATATCTATGGTTCCTTTCAAATACCTAAAGATTATTCTTACAACTTGAACATGGCTCTCTTTTGGTGTTGCTTGGAATCTAGCCACCATCCCAACAACTTGCTTGACATCAGGTCCAGAAGCTGTTACATAGAGCAAACTCCCAATCATTTATCTGTAGTGTTTTGGATCTACAACTTTGGAATCATCATCCTTTCTTAGTTTGCATCCAACTGTCATAGGTTTACTAACAGGTTTGCAATCCTCTAACTGGAATCTTTTAAGAACATCTTTAACATACTTAGATTGATGTATAAAGACTCCTCTTCTGGACTGTATTATTTGTAATCCAAGAAATAAATTCAGTTCGTCAAGAAAAGACATTTCAAATTCTTGTTGCATCATCCTAGAAAAGTCCTTACTCATTTTTTCATCATCACTGCCAAATATAATATTGTCAACATATACTTCCACAAGAATCATGTTATTACCATCAATTTTACAGTAAAGATTGATGTCTGTTGATCCCCTTTTTAGGCCCTATTTTTGTAAGTAAGAATCTAGCCTTGCATACCATGCTCTAGGTCCTTGTTTGAGCCCATAGAGTGCTTTATTTAGTTTACAAACATAGTTTCCTTTGTTAGTTAATTGAAAACCTTCTGGTTGCTCAATGTAGACTTCCTCTTCTAAATTTCCATTGAGAAATGTTGACTTGACATCCATTTGGTATACTTTAAATTTTCTATAGCTGGAGAAAGCTACGAACATCCTAATTGCCTCCAATCTTGCCATAGGTGTGAAGGTTTCTTCACAGTCTACTCCTTCAACCTAATCATACCCTTTACAGACAAATCTGGCTTTTTTTCTAATTACTTGCCCATTCTCATTCATTTTTTTTTTTATACACCCATTTAGTTCCACTGCTATTTTTGTTTTTTGGTCTTGGAACTAATTCCCAAGTTTGATTTTTATCAATTTGGTCCAATTATTCATTCATAGATTTGACCCAATTCTTGTCTTTACATGCATATTTGATTGAGCTGGGTTCAATATGTGACAAAAGTGCTATTTATGTTTGATACAATAGTTGTCTTCTTGTGTGCACACCATCATTCATATCTTCAATAATTAGCTCTTCAGGATGATTCCTTTGAGTCATTATTGAGGGTGTCTTTGTGTCTCTTCTTGGGAATTCCTCTCTTATCTCTTCTTGAATATATTCTTCATCTTCACTCATATTCATATCATCATCTTCCCTTTCTTTATTCTCTTCTACTTCTTCTACTTGTGTGACAATTGTCTCATCATCATCTTCATCTTCACTCTCAACTATAGTCTCTTGATTTTTGATCCTTAACGTTTTTAGGTCATCCACCTTGACATCAGTACTCTCAACAATCTTATGTGATCTAATATTGTAGCATCTGTATGCTTTGTTTTTAGAAGCATATCCAATAAAGATACCTTCATCACATCTGGCATCAAAGTTTCCAAGATTCTCATCAAGTCTTTTGATGTAGCACTTACTTCCAAAGACCTTGAAGTATTTTACCAATGGATCTCTTCCAAACCATAGTTCATAAGGAGTCTTATCATTACTAACCCTAAGCCGACCTCTATTCAATATGTATATTGTTGTGCTTAGAACTTCCCTCCAATATCCATTAGACAATTTTTCTTCATTGAGCATAGTCCTTGCGACCTCCTGAACTATTCTATTCTTTCTCTTAGCAAACCTGTTTTGTTGAGTTGTTCTGGAAGCAGAGAATTGTCTTTTTATTCCATGGGTTTCACAGAAGAGATCAAACTCTTTTGAGGTGAACTCACCACCATTGTCTGATATAATACATTTGATTTTTGTCTCCTTTTCATTTTCAACAAGGATTTTAAAGGATTTGAATTTGTTAAGTGCTTCTGATTTTTCTTTGAGAAAACATATCCAACCCATTCTAGTAAAATCATCAATGAAGAACATAAAGTAAGACTCTCCTTGCAAACTCTTTCTCCTTGTAGGTCCACATAGGTCAGTGTGAACAAGCTCTAAAGGTTTTGAGGTTGTGTACTCTTTTTCTTGAACCTTATTCTAGTTTTCTTCCCTAGTTGATAGTGTCTACACATAGTATTTAAGGGATTTATGATCTTTGACAAGTTTCTTACTGCACCAAGATTGATGACTTTAACTAGATTGTCAAATTTTATATGCCCCAACCTTCTATACCATAGCCAACTTTCATTTACTAGATTGATATGACATTCCTCATTCAGTTTTGCATCTAGTATATACACATTTTCAAGAGTTCTAGGAGGAGTACCAACTAATTTTCCTGTGTCTTCTCTCCTAATCTCACATTTTTGGGAATCAAAGATGCAAAAGTGCCCCTGATCACAGGTTTGGCTGACACTTAATAAACTAGGCTTCAGTTTTTCGACAAGTAGCACATTTCTATCTTTGTCTTTTCCCAAACTCACAGTGCCTTTCCCAAGTATGTTACCTGAAGCATTATCACCAAAAGAAAATTTACCCTTTTGTTTCTTTAAGTCTAAAAACTTGTCCTTGTTACCTATCATATGTTTTGAGCACCCACTGTCAACATAACCAGAGATCCTTTTTATCTTGAGCTTTTAGGGTAATAAGACATTCTTTTTTTATTTTTTTTTCTCTCCAAAGTTTCTTTTTCTCTCTAATGAACTTTGGTTGTTCTGAGACTTCCATTAATATGAAATTAATGGCCTCATGTCCATAGTTATGACATATGAAGCATTGTAGGTCCCCTTCTTGTAGAGGTGAAAAGGAGTTATAGTTTCTGCTTTTAACTCGATTTACTGCTTGGTTATCCTTAAGGATATAGTTCTTAACCTTCAGATTTTTCCTTCTATATGCTCTACAATTTATAACTTTGTGTCCGAAATTAGAGCATGCAAAGAAATAACCAAGGAAAATGCGAGGATAAATGTTTTGATAAAACTTTTTTGGCATTATCTTATCTTCCTTCTTGATGGGTGGAAGTGGTCCTCTGGAGTTCTGATCATTTCTTGTTTTCTCTTCATTTTTCTTCTTGAATGTACTGAGGATAATATCTGCATAAGATTTTGAATTAACTTGGATTTCTTCTTGAGAATAAGATATTCATTTTTTATTACCTGAATCCCTTTGTGTGGTAATAATCTTATCTAATATTTTAGAAATATTTTCATATTTTTTTTTAATGAACTTTGCATCTAGTTCTTTTCTTAGGTGAACTATTTCTGCCTCCATTCTTTCACAGGTTGTTTGTTTTTCTCTAAGAGACTTTTCCAGATTTTCTTCGATCCTATTTGCTTCTAGGATTTGGTTTTTTAGGTTGCTCATGAGTTTCTCCATATCCTTTTCTTTCTGTTCATGTTTTTCTTTTTGTTCAACTGCAAAACTTTTTAGTTGTCTATATCTGGTTTTGTATTTTCTTAACTCATCCAAGGCACTGAGAAGTTCTTCTTCCATATTAACTTCTGCTTCATCTTTTGATTCTTTCTCATGTTTAGTTTCTTCTATATTCTTATACTCTTCAATACCTAGAAAAAGGACTTCATCATCATCAGATTCATCACTCTCACTTGACTCTGATGAACTTTTGTTTTCTTCTTTTGAGTAGAAATTATTTTTTATTTTGTAAATTTTTTTCTTGTAGTTGGGTTTCTTCTTCTTCTTGTATTGTTTAGTTTTGTTTTCTTCATC
>JASDQU010247977.1:0-13649 GCA_032191745.1 Picea mariana
TGGAGAGGCCTCAGTGGGAGGAATGGTGTCTTTGGTGTCAGTTCCATTGGAAGATATGACACACACTTGTGCTGAAGGGTGTATAAGAGGTGGTGCTCCATGGTATGCACCCAAGAAGGATGGGTCCTTATAAATTTTGGGACCCATGTCAATGAGTGAATAAGCACCTGAGCTAGAGAGAACCAGGGGAAGGATGTTATCAATGTTGGCGGAATGGTTAGGCTCATAATGTGTAATTTGGTCGATGGTGATGATTTTCCTGTTGTGGGGGAACATCATCGTTCGAAACAAAGAAGAGGCTACTACCTTCATAGTGTACATGTAGCTACGTCCAAACAAGATATTGTAATCAAGCAGGGCGTTGATAACTTCGATGTCAATGAGGATGGTTTTTCCCTCGAGTTCGACGGGGACATTTTGGAAGAGCCCTTCAGGGGAGGATGGTCTACCATCATAGGCTCTCAAGGTGATGGCGGATGGTACTAGCTCAGGGGAGCCAAGTTTTTGCCATACAATTTTGAACATGATGCATGTGGATGCACTTTGATCGATGATACACAGATGAACTGTGATGTTTCGAATCTTGACTAGTATCTGGAAAGCTACTAGAGCGGGGAGACATGGTTCTTCGCTATCTAGATCAAATGTGATGAGTCTGGTATCAGCTGGGTCGACTGCCCCCAAGGAGGAAAGTAAGGATTTCCATTGAGTTGGATAGGTTTGGAGGACCTCCAATATAGACATGGCTGGAGGAGACTGTGCCAAGTCATCGATCAGACTGTAATTGTGTGTTGCCCTAGCCTGAGGTTCATTGACATTTTGTCATAATGGAATGTGAGGGATACGAATGGTAGGTTCAGTATTAGGGCGTGGAATCATCAAGGGTTGTCCGACTATAGTTGGAGCCACTTCCGAGGTGGTCAGAGTAGATTCAGGGGGCGTGTCGTATTGACGCTCGCGTGTTTGCAAAAGAATCTCTTCTTAGCTAGTGACTAGGATATTGCGATCAACCGAATTTCCAGGGTGGACGGGTCCTAGGTTTTGACACTGCCCTATTTGTGGTGGAGCAGGGTGTACCTCCTGTTGGGTCTTCATCACACCTTGGTGTGGAATAGGGTTTTGCAATACGGTTGGGGGTGATTGTTGAAAGTATTGTTGTGGGGCCTGCTGAGGGGCAGGTGACGCTGGAGGACATGGTGCGTTCATGGATTCTTTCATCCATTTGAAGTCAGAAATTTGGGGACAATGGTGAGTATAATGTCCATATTCACCACAAAGAGCGCAAGGAAATTTCGTTTGAAGGTTGTTTTTGTTGTTGTTCCCTTGGTGTTTGTTGTTATTTTCCCCTTGGGGGTTCTGGTTGTCTTGATTTTGGTTTCCCCTAGCGGGTTGGTTTTGTTGGGGGTTGTTTCCGCTTGGCCCCGGGTTATTATTGTTTTGGTTTTTTCCTTTCTTCTTGGCATTATTCGACCGATGGGATGGATTTTCCATATTCAACTATTCAAAAGCATGAATCTATTGAATGGGAGAGGGATGAACAAAGTTGATGCCGACATGTGGTTGTCCATCTGGAGGAGCAACCGACTGTGGAGGACCAAGAAATGAAAAATACAAATTGTTTTGTGGAAACAATCCATAGGTCACATAGGAAGGTGAAGCACATTCACTAGTTCCTAGATTATATGATGAGATAGAAGGGGAACTTGAACTTGTTTGAGAGGCTGAATGCATCATGGGTGCCGGTGAGGGTCCACTCATGGGTGGGGGGGAGAAACAATATACAGCTGTTGGTAATGGGGCGTAGGGTAATAAGATGGCCCTATGTATGGTTGCAGATATTGGGGTGTGCCATACATAGGTGGTGGTTGGCTATAAGGGTGGTGGTGTGTCGTGGTACCAATCAACCCATCCGTAGCATGAGACATTCTAGGTTTGTCTTGGCCAAATGGTATGGGTCTGGTTGCATCAGGTAACACTATGTATAGGTAACCTAATTGAGCATACATAAGGTAGAACTATTGGGCCTTGCTGATGGCTTCCTCTTCGGACTGAGGGAAAGTGGATGCTACATCTTTGGCAAGTATAGAGACGAGTGATTTTAGAAACCAATCGAGGCATTGTTCTTTGGTGGTGTCTTCTTTACATAAAGTGTTTCGTCGACACCATTTGTCGATGTGGTCAGAAATATGCATAGTTGAGGTTTGTTTTCACTCAGAGAGCAGTTCTAAACTCATGTCATGACAAACTAGTAATTGAAAAAAGGCCAAAAAGGCTTTGGCCAAGGATTCAAAAGTCACATGGGACCCTAATTTTTCGTCCACATACCATTTGGTTGATGGACCAGTGAGTGTTATTTGAAATAACCTTAAGCAGATGGAATCATCCATGATGTTGTTTGAAGAGCACCATAAGTGGAAGGTCATAACATGATTGGCGGGATCTTCCCCCGGTTTTCCTTCAAATTTTGGAATATCTGAAGGGAGTTTGGTAGGCATATTGGGCCATGGGGGGTCATGTAAAATGGGATCATTCGTGAGTTTAGTTAAATTGGGAATGTTGAGAGACACCAAGTATGGCATAGGGGGATTTGGTGGAGGATTAGTTCCATCCATTGTGTGAGTAGGTAGTGGACCTGAACCTTGAGAGGGATTTGGTGGGGTTGTACTTCTCCCTTGAGAAGAAGTTTTCCCCCCGTCTCCTTGTGGAGAGCTAGTGGATGGATGTCCTTGGGAATTGGACCCAAGTAAAGTGGAACCAAGTAGAGATGAACCAAAAATAGTAGCACTCATGGGGGTGTGAGATGGTTGAGCTGGTGAGTTGGCAAGACTAGGAAAGCCTCCTAGAATATGAGGGAGGTTTTGCAAGCATCTGGAATGACGAGGACTCTATGGGTCCCCTATGATGTCCAACTAGCAAAGTGAATGTGTGTAAATGGTGATGAGAGTAATAAATGAACAAGAGTTTTGTATAATTTGGACCTTCATAAGATAATATAACTCACAATTACATGTAATCAAATGAGCATCATACATAAATCAATTGTAAATAAGAAAACATGTGGGTAGGTGGATTTTGTCCACGTGGGGGAACAAATAAAACAAATGCTCATGTCCTAAAAGAGATATCATCCTTCCTCTCAAATAACACTGGACCTTCCAAGAGCAGTCAACAGTGGAGTCTGAAGCCACCAAAAGAGGAACTAGTGAAGGATGAAATAATCAGTCATAATGAGGGATAGAGGGTGCATATCCCAAAAGAGCTGGCGATATTTCCCAATAGCCACACGAAATTTGATCAAGGTGCAATTGCAGCCCACAATTGCCACCTGGGTAAATATCCTAAATATGGTCACTAGGTACATTGGTCAAAGTGCAGCATTTAGATTTTCAGCCTTAGAAATGGGTCATTGGCTAGATCCCTTCCAAGAGTTGGGTGACTCAAGGGGGGATGCACAGAACAACCAGACCTCGGCCTTCAACCCTTTACGGGTATCTCCCTACCTTATGGTGTATTAAAACTTGACTTGGAGGATTTGAAAGTTCCCTATTTGTCAACTTTTAATGTTTCAAAATGTGAGAACCAAATAATGGGGGGTTATTTGGATGCCTACCCTGAGATCCTACCTAGACTAAAAATTTCTTTTAGCACCTCTTGTGGAGGAAAACTTAGTGCATTTTTAGAAAAATTTTAGGTGTGGTGGGTTGAGAGATTGCGGGGGTGAACCAATCTCGTTTGAATTAAGTGGGTGTGGATAATTTCTCAAGAAATAGTGGGATGTTTCAGAATTCCTTTAGAGAAAACCTACTTCAACCTCCACAATTCAAGATGGAAATTATGTGAGTGAGGAGTGACTTTGTGTGTGAGCAAGTGAAAAATAGTGCCAAATTTTAATAAGTTAGGTGTGAATTTGCAACATGTGGACTTCTTGAGGTCCTTACAAATATTTGTTACCTATCTTACTAAGTGTCATTGGTACAACCTTGTTGAATTTTAAAATCCCTAAAGAACTAGCATGTGGACATATGGGTCCTTACC
This sequence comes from Picea mariana, assembly GCA_032191745.1. NCBI lineage: Eukaryota > Viridiplantae > Streptophyta > Pinopsida > Pinales > Pinaceae > Picea > Picea mariana. The sequence goes on from JASDQU010247977.1 coordinate 4,036, forward strand.
AATCCTTTAAACTCCCTAATGTTTTTTACACTAAGAAAGCTTGAAAAACTATACTATATTGCAAACATATGGGCATGTGTGGGCCTGTTACTTTGATATTTAAACTTCCCTAGTCATGTAAACGAAGAAAGCAATTTCAAGAAAATATCCTAAGTTTGCAACATGTGGGCATGTATGGGCCCTTACAACTCTAAGATGATTTCAAAAAGAAACTAAGAGGAGCCCTAGGGGGGCTTTGTCATCTCCTAAATATTTTTTGTCAAGAGAGATGAAATGCCCCTTTAACCACCTTTCTGATTCTCAATATCACTCTATGGTGTGAGAGAAGAGCATACTCAATGATCAAAGTTATTTTCTGGTCCCAATGTAAGTGGTTTTATATGTGATAGAAATAATCTCAACTTAAAATTTACAAACCAAATTAGCCATCCATGTGGTAGCCAAAGAAAAAGAGGAGAATATTTGGTTCTTTTTACCCCCTAAGTGCCTATGTTTAGCTAAACTTTCATATGGGAAAGGAGTCTAAGTGGAGTGCATGGGCATTACAAATTGCATGAAAACAAGAATTGGAAGGCTAGGGGCCCTCAAATCATCACAAAATCCCTTACAATTTTGAAAGTAAGGATATGTGTGCGGGTTACAATACTGACGGGTGCATAGTGAGCGCATAGTGCACAGAGAAAAGAAGCATGTGGGGCGCACAGTGCACTGAGTGCGCGTTTGTGGGCTGGAATATCCATGCACTTTCTAATACACGTTGGGAGAAAATGTTTAAGTGAAATTCTCCTCCTCCAACTTAGAAATTTTCTTTTGACAGGTAAGGCTGGGTCGGTTTTGGTACCTGCAAAACAAATTGATTAAAAATAAGTGCTCTCTAAGCCCAAATAGGGTGGAATTTGATACCCTCTTCCGAGTATGGTCATCAATCTGTTGTGGCCATTTCTTCACTTGGTTGAGCAAAACAATGGCACTTTCATGCCTAGTTGGGCTTGCTAGACAAGACAAAAGTTCATGAGTGGGTTAAACAAGCCAAACACATGTAATAAACAAATAAACAAACTAAAACAACTAAGAAAATAAAAACTAGAATACATAAGAAACTTAGAACCATAAAAAATCAACCAATGACCAAGATTATGCAACCAATGGATAACTATATTAGTTGGAAAAACACTGTAGAGAAAAATGAGGACTTTTGAGTCTCCTCTTCCTCCTTGGGAGGGATCTTAAGTTCCCTAATTGATATCGCTTCTTACAATGGAAGAAAAATCAAATGATGAAGAAAATCAATGCCTATTCCCTCAAGAGGTGAGTGGAATGGCCTATTGCAATGATTCTTGAATAATCCAAGGAGAAAAGAGGATTCTCAAGGGAGAATTGAGGTAGCACAACAATACTATGACTATCTTGGTTTCTTAGTGCACCCATGGCTTCCATTTATAGGATTTCTTCAAGGAAAAATACAACTGATTCTTGGTGTGAACAAGGGGCCCTTTAGGGCACCCTTTGGTCCTTGACCAGCCCCCCATTCATATTTCTCTCAGATAAGGAGGTCAAATCAAGTTGAGAGTTGTTCCATAAGTGGTTGGGGGGGCGACAAGAACCATAAATGTGTCTTTCATAGGAGTGCGTGGATTTTCTTGTACATAGTCGCGCATTTGGCGCATTGTGTGCTCTGATGGCTTTGTTGGCTCATGCAGTGTGCGCGTGCTTCATTTAATGATTTTGCACATGTCAATTTTTTCCCAATTGTATAGTTTTTTCCTTTTGAAATGAATTTTAGTGCCGCAAGTGAAATAATTGTTGTTGGCATTGCTATATTTCTGTAACCATTTGTGTGCAATGTTGTGGACAAAATTTTAGTGATAACACTTAGAATTTGGCTTGACATCATTAAAAAATTAGAACAACAACAATCATAATAAATTACCAGCATGCAAGATCACAATACATGTACCCTGGGGAAATCCTATACAGGGAGAAAATCCCAACAAACAATCTCCTTTTATTGCATTAATAATGTATGACCACTTACAAATTTTCCACCATGAAATTCTTCTCTTAAAGAGATTGCCAAGTTGACTCTGACCTGACTGTGTAACTAAGAGACCTTGCTGATTTATAATCACCTGTTACAGACCAGCACTAAAGATTTATATTTTTTGATATATGTTGCCTCTTCTGGACTGTTACACTGCCTCTTTATGGTCTGTTATTTTTGCCTCTTATTGACTATTACTACTGCCTCTTATTGAATGATACACCACTCTATTATAGACTGATATACCACTCTGTTATGAGCTCTAGGCTGGACTAATATACCTCTCTGTTATGCTCTCTAGACTGGAATTATGTACCTCTCTGTTACCTCACCTATTTGCTGCATAACCCAGTGTGTAGAAAAGAGGGTCAAACTTTTGATTATATAGGAGTGAACAAGTAGAGAGGAGGGGGCTCAAATTAGAGGCACAAGTTCATTCTTTTACAATTGAACTTAACTCAACAACCATATTTAGAATTGAACATTAACTCAACAACGAGATTTAGAACTGAACTTTAACACGTCAGTTAAAAACTCGCCTTTGACATGATATGCATGTGAACTCCTTAGCATGCACATGCAATGAAATGCATGTCATGCATGCAACATGCAACTAGACATGCATGCAACATGTGACATGCAACGTGCAACAAACTTGACAACTTTGAATTTGACCTAGACATGCAACTTTGACTTTTTACAACTTGAATCTTTACAAGGAAATTCGAATTTATTCATGGTGGAAGGTGTTACACTTGCCAATGCACTAGATCAATACATTACATCATTTGCAATATCAGGAAGATTGTTTGTTTCTAGATCATAGGAATTTTATGTTCAACCTAACTTTTTCTATATGCCTTGACTTTTTCTCATGGCTCACAAGGCTTTACTAGGCTCACAGATGTTGTACGTTCCCCTGACTTTTTCACTAGTCTGTCTATGCTCATAGAGGTTGTACGTTGCCCCTAAATTTTTCATTAGACTTACATATTGACTTTTGTCTTAGACTTACAAGGCTTCTACCTTTTCCTTGTCTTGACTCACAAGATCATATAGCATCTCGTTCATCCTGACTTTTGGTTTGACTCATAGAGGTTGTACGTTCCCCTTGGCTTTTGTCAATACCTCACAAGATTGGTTGATTCTCCCAATCTCCTTGGCTAGCCTCAGGGTGGCCCATATGTCCTCTCAATGGAGAATGGTTGTCGATGCTACCAAATTTAACACTCCCTCTCAGCGAGGGATTCATTCTTAGCCACACCAAGCTTGCCTCTCAACTGCACAAACTGTCTCAGTGGTAATGGCTTGGTCAAGATATCAACTACCTTCTCACTCATGGTTATGTACTGTAGATTTATAGTTTTTCTTTGGACCAAGTCTTGAATGTAGTGGTACTTCATGTCAATATGTTTTGACCTGTCGTGAAATACCAGGTTCTTTTCCAGTTTTATGCAACTTTGATTATCACAGTGAATCACCGCCGTCTCGATCTTGTCATCAAACAACCCAGAAACTAATTTTCTAAGCCATATTACTTCCTTGCTAGCATCACTTGTTGCAATGTACTCAGCCTATGTTGTACTCTATGCAATGGACCCCTGTTCCCTGCTTGACCAAAAGATCATAGCGGATCCTAAACTAAAGCAGTATCTGAAAGTACTTTTCCGGTCCAGTGGGCTTCCTGCCCATTCAACATTTACATACCCATGCAAAAATAGACCACCATTGGATGTATATCTCAGACCATAGGTAATGGTCCCTCTGAGATATCTCTAGATGTGCTTTGCTTCCACCCAATATCTATGTCTTGGTTCAGCCATGAACTGACTCATTGCAATCACTGCATAGCATATGTCTGGCCTGGTGTGGATCATGTACATTATTGATCTAATCATCTGCCTATACATGGTGGGATCCACCAAATATGAACCTCTATTAGAATCATGCATCTTCCTCAGGTTGGTAACCATCTGAGTAGACATGGATTTGCAATCCATCATACCCAACCAATTTAATACATCCACTGTGTATTTTCCTTGTGCCATAAATATCTCGCCCTGTCTTTGCCACTACTATAGTCACACATATAGTTGTCACATATATTACTATTGTCACACATATATGTACATAGTATATTATTGTGTTTTCCTTCATGGTTCTACTACAGTAATTCCTCTAAAGGTGACTATCTCCAAAACTTGTTTTATTTACCATATTGTCTTTCCCTATCTACGTTTCGTTATCTTACTTCGATGTTTTCATTTTTATTCCTTCTAGGACATCATGCTGTAAATCAGATCCTATCTGTATGAGTTACGACAGCTAAATTTCTTACCTTTAAAATAGATCCATTCGTTACTCTTACTTATCTTTTATACTCTAATTTTTCAACATTATTTCCAGAGATATTTTTTGGAGTATGTGCATTCTTCAGCATAGCAGTGGTTTTTTGCAGTGTGTGCTCTCTTCAGCATACTGGTCCGTTGAAAATATTGTTATACGAGGACTACCACCAAGGAGCAGATAATTCAAGCGTTTATCAACCTTGTCGACTCAAGAACTCCCAAGAACTCCCTTGGTTGAGAATTTCTTAAATTATTATTCCTCACAAGTGCCCACCAGATATTATTATGCTTAGATTATGACTTACACAAACAACTTGGTAGAAAATCTTGGTAAAGGAGGTTTTGGAACAGTTTATAAAGGACACCTTCCAAGTGGACGTGGGATAGTTGTGAAGATTTTGGATGAATCCAAACATAGTGAACAACAATTTATAACGAAAGTGTTCAAGAGTGGGGATGAACTATCATGTGAAACTGTTGTGCCTCTTAGTTTATTGTTCCCAAGGTTCCATAAAATCTTTGGTGTATGAATACATGGTGAATGGTTCCCTTGAAAAATATATCCATGGAGGCTTCATGATGAGTTGGATTGGAAACAACTATATTCAATTTCACTTGGCATAGCTTGTGGTATTGCATATCTACATGACGAGTGCATAAATCACATCTTAAATTTTGATATAAAGCCTCACAATGTTCTTCTTGATTCCCCTTTATTTCCAAAAGTTGTAGATTTTGTTTTAGACCAAATAAGTAACAGAGAGGAAAGACACATCTCTGTTGCTAATAAAGAGACACCCAGTTACACTGCCCCAGAGATGTGGTATAGATGGAATTGTCACTGATAGATCTTATGTTTATAGCTATGGTGTGTTGTTGATGAAGATGGCGGGGACGAGACAAAACATTGATTTTCAGAATAAAGAGAGTAGATCAAGCCAACTCTTCTCTCCAGAGTGGGATTTAAAGTGAGAGTATATCAAGCCAACTCTTCTCTCCAGAGTGGGATTTCAAGCAAGTGGAGGGGGTCAATTTGAGAATTTGAGAAAAGGAAACATGTTAGACGAAGAGAAAGATAAATGTTAGAGGAATAGCAAGATATTTATCTTTCTCTTCCCTCTAACATTCAAAATTCAAATTTATCTTCAAAATATTTTTTTATAAGTAAGTAGAAGAATTTATATTCATATGATGAAAATATGTATATATGCATATAGCTATGAAAACCATTAAATATTCATTAAAAAATAAATCAGTTTGTTGGCCTACCCAAGGGAAACCAGGCCAAATATATAAAAAACTAGTGCTATCATACTTAGGCCGATAATAAATGTCTAACTAGTTTACACTAGTGTCTTCAAAACTACAAAAAAAGTAGAGAAAATCAAGTAAATCTAGAATAAAAAAACTCAGAACTAGGAAATTTACATCACTCATCAAGCATGTGAACCTAGGGAGCCCAATTGGGCTAAGCACCATCAGAAAACATGACATCTAAAGGGTCTTGGAGCTTGATAAAAAACCCTTGATTTTGACAACATGGAATACCCCTTCATGCTTTTTCAGAAGCCATGAAACCATATTTATTAGCAAACTAAGTTGATGTTCCAAAACTTCCATCCACTGCTGCATATTGCTTTTATGTGCTAGTATAACTCCACCATTCCATAGAATTTTGTGTCCCTATTTCTGGTGCAACGGTCATGGATAATGTCCCAAAATTTTCCATCCACTGCCTCATCCCTAATATGGGCATGCCTAGTTCTCACCTCAACTTACAATTCCTGCATGGCCTCCTTATCAGATGGCTTAACCTTGAACTAATATTTCATGGCCACCCCCTCAGTTGGCTCAGCCTTGAACTAATAGTTCATGGACACCTCCTTAGCGGCTAGGACGACTTGAGTCCTCTTCTCCAATGTTGACTCCCCTTTTCATTTTCTAGGCGCCATGAAACCTCAACAAAGCCCCACAAAGAATCCTTTATAAAACAACACTGAATCACCAAAACCCACCACATAATGCTTCCTGTCTTAGATTCAATGAACATACACATGAGCCACATAATGAAATCCATCTGAATTTGAGTTTCTAGCTTAGTATTTCTCCCATGTTTTCTCCCACATGCAGACATAATGTCTACCAAGACAAGGCCGTCCAACTCATTTGTCTGCATAAATTACTTCATCACTGAATGCCATGCTTAAGCATTCCTTCACTCTCCCACTAAATAGTATAATAGTTAGTATTATGGTGAGCATCATTTCAATATCTAAGCCATTTGATTATGTTGTATCTTAGATTGCTTTAGATTTCATGATATATGCTTCAACATTATGCCTTTTTCCCTGCTTCACCTTGGTGGTTGACATTGTGCCCTAGTAAGTGGTATTCCTTGGGGATGGGTTTACTACTAGGAACTCCCTTAATGAGTCATCATACCATTCTCAACCATACTTACCACTTTCCATTTCCTTATCTCTTGGGATTTTAGGGTTTATTGACCCAAGATGGGGTTGTCCCTCATTCTATGGGAAGAAGGAGCTGAAGGCTCAGAGGGGTTGATGTTGGGTAAAATATAGAATCCTTGTATAAACCTTCCAGATGCTTCACCCAAGGATCACCCAAGAAAGCAATGAAACACTTATATTTAAGTAAAGGGGGACCACAATATGATAAAAAATGCTTAAAAGTTTAGTTGAAGGATAGGAGGTCTCATCACAAGCTGACCTATCACATCCATGAATATCTAGTGCTATGACATTGCCATCATCTGGTCACCAAACTAGGGTAATGGCTCTCAGTTGCATGGCTGAGAGAAACATGGTCTCATCATGAGCCAACCTTCTCATTTCCACTAGGTGTTTGTGGGTGACATTGCCATCATATGGTCACCGCGCTAGAGCAGTGACCTTCAACCTTTCCTTATGCTATATTTAAATAAAATAAATAAATAAATATAAAAGGAAATTGATGGGCTTGGAAAAAGTGCATTGCGGACGAAGGTACCAAACACCCTCTACATAGACACCCATGAATGAGACACTACGATCCCTTGAATGTCATGAGCCCTATGCCCATTGAGTCTTGACCCCAACCATTTCATACACTTTACATGGCCTAGAGAGGGATCTCTGGGAAACTCTCCTTGACCTAGGGAGAGATCTACCCAATAGGACACCTCGTCAACCCTCCCATATTCAAGCTTGACAAGTCGCATAACATCTTTGAGAAATTAATTGTTTGATATAGTGATCTTTGATGCACATGCTTATATGTATTATTTATTGATTGGATTCACTTATCATGATGTTATGACTTGAGATCCTTGTAGGGCATGCTCATTTGTCTTTACAGGACCTAGTTGGTGGATAATTTTGGGAGAACAAGCCTAGCTTAGGCTTCCATGGGTCTACAAGCCCACAGTTTGGATGCCAGGGGCCCACATGCTAGATTAGAAAGTTCATACTTGGAAGGCCTTGATAATGACTTGGACAACATAGCCTAGCCCTCACTTGCTAAAATATTTTTCCAGGAGAGCAAAAACGTCCTTTTTTTTTAGCTTGACATCATGTTTGGGGGGCTAGGGCATGGTGGTGAGATGATATGCTTTGGAACTTGGAAGTTTTGACGGGTTTGAGGCTTTGACCATGAAGGAATACATTTGGATGCTTGACATGTGGCTTTGGGAAGCCTTACTACCTTCCTACATCACCAATGACCTTCTCCTAGTGCCAAAACGTTCCCTAAAGGGGTGACATCCATTTGAATTAGGGTTTTATTTGTGCAAAAAGTGAAATTTTAATTGAATTTTTTAATATTACTTTGTTAAGGGGGAAAGATTAGGGTTGTTAACCCCTAATCTTGTGGTTTACCCCTTAATTTGTGGACAAGTCACCTTGGTGACATTTTGTATAAATAAGAGATCATAAGATCTCATATTAACATAACTCTCCCTCATTGTGAGAAGTATTGGTTTGAAATTTTCGCTACACTTGGCTCTATTTGCCTCTTGTGAACTTTTTTATGGCTATGTTGATGAATGGTTGATGGAGGAGTGAGGTGCTAGCCTTGGATGGATGTTTTCTAGCTTTTATGGTGGATTATCTTGGCATCTTTCTTGATTTTGGTATGGTATTTTACTCTTATGGTTCATTATTTTCAAGTCAATGATTGTTGTGCTAGGAGCTAGGTGGGAAGTATAAGGGCATACACCCCCACCATAGTCTTGAACATTTTATGCTTCATCTCATTGGTTAAACAAGGGTTTTCTAAGAGAAGTATAAGGACATACACCCTCTTAGCTTAAACCATATCTAGAGAAACTTGCCTTGGGAAGTAAAAGGGCTTACACCCACAAGGAGGTAGCTTCTCTAGATCTTTCTTTTATTTAAATCCATTAACTGAATTTTAAAGGCACTAATCATATTTTTTTGCATTGGAGATATAAAATCATTGCCTTGGGAAACACAAATTTTGAGCTTTTGAAAGGTTTCTTGCTTGAAGTTGTTTTTTCTCATAGAGAGGAGTCTTCCCCTTCTAGGGCATCCCCTCTCTCCCTCTACTTTAATTGTTGTTACAAAATTTAACCTATAGACATTAGGGCTACATAACCCTAGCTACTAACACTCTCTTGATTCCTAAACTAACCCTAGACTAGCTCTCTAACTTCACTCACCTAGTCTACTAACTAGGGCACATCTTTTGGGCTACTTCTTGGGAATTTTCCATGGTTAATTTTGATGCTGTGTTGCATTGAATGCTACAGCCATAAGTCTGCAATTTTCTGCAGAAAATACATGTTATAATAGCTTTCTTTATTCAGCCTTAAAGTGCCATTTTTCAATCATACTTGATTGCCATACTCATTGATAATATTGTCGATTGATATTATGCTTTACATGCTGATTTGAATGTCTTACTTGCTGATAAATATTGTCATCTATTTCTGCAAATTAGGGACAACAAGATTAACTTGTTAATCCATACTAACATATATCATTGCAAGTCAGATTTTCTTGTGTCTCTGGTAGGTACAATCATTCGAAGAAATACTATACCTTTGGGGAAACATTCACTTTAATTACAAGGCATCTCTTCCCACATTTCACTCCACTTAGACTTGTCCTCTAGGGGATTCACTTCCATTTCTCTCCATCTCCATCTCAATCCCCCTAGGGTCACCGAGATCGCCTCCCTAGAGTGACCTAGTCACCCTTGAAGTG
>JASDQU010247978.1:0-16531 GCA_032191745.1 Picea mariana
ACACAACTTGGATATGAGTTGTTCGATGGGACGGTTTAACAGGGCAAATCCTATTAGGTGATTCTGGCATTTACTGTGCAAGTTGGACAGGGATGTGGCTGATTTTAGACCTTTCCATTTGACAGATGGGAATATCGGTGCGAATACCGATGGAATCTTCATGTATTGTGGCTTTATGTCTTAACTGAATTCAGACAGGGTACCGTAATGGAAATAAAGGTTGTGACTAGACTAGGTTCGTGTGGAACATGGACTCATATTGCATTCGGATTTGTTCTCCCTCTAACCACAAAGGGGTCCCTGTCATATTAATGACTGTCATTAATGGGTTCTTTTACACTTCTAATAGAGCATTGCTAAGTAAGAATTTCTTCATCAAACAACACTTAAACATAAAAGGAAATGAACTACATGACATGGTGCAACACTACACTAATCGACTTTATTAATTGAATTTACAAAAATTGCATAAAACTCAAATCTAACTACTATACATGCTCCTTCGGACTAGAGCAACAATCCTTTTTTCTCAGTTATGAGACATATAGAGCTTCAGGTGAGCGCCATTTAGCCATCCCGACCATAGAATACCATCTAGTTGCACAAGTCTGACTACTCTTGAGGGTCAAATCTCCGCAACTATAAATGGTCCCAACCAATGCATGTGCAGCTTGCCAGGATGCTTCTGGTACTGACTGTCATAGAGTAGAACCTTGTCTCTTTGCGCAAATACTTTAGTCTTAATGTGTCTATCATGCCAATATTTGTTCCTTTCTTTCTCAATCGACTGATGGAAGTATGCTAGAAATCTAGTCTCTTTGAGTTCTTGTAATTCCCTGAGTCTTTGTGCCACTGATTCTTCCTCCACCATGTGTGTGATATGTGCAATGTACAAACTTGGAGTGATGACTTATGCAGGCACCACAGCCTCCTTCCCATAAACTGGATGAAATGGTGTGTACCTATGGAGTTTCTTTGTGGTTATCCTATAAGTCCATAGTACTACTAGAACTTTGTCATCCTAATCTTCTTGGTTTGTGCAACAAAATTTTGTTAACCCTCTCTCCAGAATCTTGTTAAACGCTTCTACCGTTACATTGGCTTGCAGGTAGTAGGGGTTTCTTTTGTGATGTTAAGTCAAGAACTATGATGTGAGCCTTGCTATAGTGCTACTAATAAAATGAACTCCCTGATCACTGGTTAGGATCCTAGGACATTCAAATCGAGTGATAATATTCTCAAAAATTAACCTAGCAGCTATATTGGTTGATCAATCCTGAATAGCTACTGCCTCAACCCAACGTGTAAGGCAGTCAGTTGTGGTAATGATGTAACTCACCTTTGAATTCTTAGCTATGGGGTTTATCAGTCTAATGAAGTCAACCGCCCACTTCTCAAATGCCTGTAGAGCTCGAACTCATTGAAGTGGTAATTCATCTCATTGTGACGACTTACCCACTCTTTGAAAAACATCGCATGATCTATCATAGGAGGGTAGTATTGAACTTACCACTTGTATAAAATACACTTAGGGTATGGGCGATTCGGGGCTGGCACCACTGGCTTCGGAGTGGTTTTATTTGATTTGGGGGGTCTCATTTTCTTCCTCTAGAGCGGTCTCTTCAGTCGGATTCCTGATATTTCCTGTCATCGAGGCTGAATATTCTCTTTCCTCTTCAATATCCATGTCGAATTCCTCCACTCTTACTTCTACACCTTCTCCTTCTTGTCCACCCTCCCATGGACTTCTTTCTTTCTGTTCTTCTCTCTCACTTAATCTTTGACTAGCCACCCTTTCCTATCTTCTCATATTCCGCAACTCTTCCATCTGTATTTCCTCTACTTCTCCTGGTCCAAATTCTTTCTGAAAATTCTTGGATTGTCTTATTGCTTTCTTGCTCTTTCCATGACACCACTTCTCAACTATGGTGACTCTTTTTAAGGCTTGCTCATCTCTTGAGTCCATTTCTTGTTGTTTCCACCACTTATCAAATAACCCTTCCCCTCTCTCAATCCATGATGCTACCCCAACCTCTCCCTACCCCAAGCGAGGATGTTTATGCTGCCATCACAGTTGGGGACATAGTTAGCATCCCCTCTTCCATTAAGAAAACTTTAATCCACAGGGGGATTTCTCTCAACAGTCTTCCCCTTGATTATTTCTTGAAATCCACATATGCTCATGAAAAAGGTTGGTGATTCTCAGCTGCAAACTCAATAATATATCCTTCTAATGTGGTATTGACCCAGAAATAAATCGCTCGTGTGACTAGATGATTCAATCGATGAAGTTCTACAATATTTTCTGTGTCTAAAGTACAGGTCCTCTTGACTCATTCTTGGAACTTTGGAGATTCTTGGAGCCTATTTATCCAGTGGAAAATTTCTTCCGGGAACTTAACCCATAATATTTCGTACTGGTCACTCGATCGTTTTTAGTAAAAGACTGTCTCATGGGTATCTTCCACATATTTTCTTCTCAACTCTGCTTCTTTCCATATGAAGGCATCACAATTTCTTTCCCACCATTGGTCAATATTATATATATGAATCCGTTGAAGCATCCTCCCTACAGGTTCCCTTTTAATGCAGGTCCTGAAAACATAATCATTTTGTTGGTGCAAGTTTGATCAGACCAGGGTCCTTCTCAAGTTACCAAAAAAAGGTATTGAGGATTCTAGAGCGTTGTCATTTTCATATCCTCTGAAGAGAAGAAGTCTCACCCAAATCACTGTTGAGACAAAAGGATAGAGAAGGGCAAGGAAAATACTTAGGGGGATTCACAGAACCTTCAAGATTCATCCCGATCTTGCGCAAGACATCTAGCTACAGAACATATCTGAACTCATATGCATAAGAATTGAAACTACTTATGTGCTAGAAAAGCATTCAAACTACTTATGAACCATAAAGAAGTATTGTAAATATACAATGCATATGTATAACACAAAAAGACACATCATATTTTGAAATTTTGGATCCTTCTTCATATATCATCTTCCGATCTTCTTCAATTACAATCTCAAAGATACACAGTAGTGCTCTGTTATAGACTCTTGTCTCTGGACTCATGTCATAGAGCTCTAACTCCCAAAATGGTGTATAGATTACATTACAGACTCGAAATCTGACATCTCAATAGTAGACAACAGCTATTACATCAACCTAATAGCAAGGGAAGAATTGAACCGAACCCTTTTACAATCATGACTCAAAAATAAACAACCAACCAAAATCAACTGGAATCAACAACCCTTTTACAATTACATTCATCCCTATATATAATCTAAGTCGTGTCTTTTGGCTTTGGCTTGCACACTTTCTTTTTCTATTGCAACCTCTTTTGTTTTGTTGGCATTGAGCTGTCCTTTTTGCATTGATTTCTGTTGCTTCTCCTTTCTTTATTGTCCAGCTTCTTCTAAATCTTGTGCAACTCGTACTGGGCCAAAAATGGGTTTGTAGTCCTTCTTGGGAAACTCCTTATCCAAAAATGAAGGCCCCAAAAGTCTCGATCTTGTTTCTCTTGAGGACAAAATCTCTTGCACACCCAAATGACCTCTCATGGAAGGAGAAAAGAAAGATGATGGGACATGTTTGTTGCGCCTCTTTTTCCACCTAGATGAGCAACACAAAGGTGCTTACAAGATTAGTTGGGTTTTCTAATCAAGACAATTGTAAGGAAAAGGGTTAGAGAAAGAAATATAAAAGAACAACTAAGAATTAAACTAAGAAATAAAATAACAACTAAACTAGTGAGCATAGGGACATAAGAACAAAAAGACAAATAAGAATCATGTCACCAATGGTAAGGTTTATATCAGTGAAAGAAAACACCAAGAAGAAAGAGGACTATGATTCCCTTCTTTCTCCAAGGGAGGGCTCTTGGACCCCCACAAATAATCTCTTCTTACAACTTTCAATGAAAATGGTGAAAGAATTCCAAGCTAATCCACTCAAGGGGTGAGATGGATTGCCCAATGTAATGGTGCTAGTATACTCTTGATGAGAATAGAGGATTCCTCAAGGGAATAGTAGCAACAAAACTTTGCTATTGAATTCCTTAAAAATTAAGTGCACCCATGGCCTTGTTTTATAGCACCTCTTTGAGGTATTATGCAAATAGCTTGTAGTGTGAAAAGAGGCTAAGTAGGGAATTTTTAGGTCTTGGACCAGCCACCCAGTCGGATCCAATCCAGATTTGAGTGTCAAATCAACTTGCAAGATGAACTAGAAGTGGGTGGGAGGCCAACCAATCTCATAAATGCGTCGTTCTCATATGTGCACAACTTTTAGCGACCACAATCACACATCGGGCACATGTGCACTTTCCTGCATTTCTTTTTTGTGCATGTGCGCACATGCCTTGTGTAGTCATAACACACTTTAATTTTATCACTGGTTGTATAGTTTTTTTGAACCTTTTTGGAAATGTTTTTGTGGTAATTTTGGTCCATGGGTGACCTCATAACTATTTGATGATGCTGGATTCTTGTAACCATTTGCGGATGAAATTTCAGTGATAACAAATGGCCCCTGATGGATGAGGTTAGGAGCATACGTATAGCCGAAATTCATCAATGTTTCTTCTACTGAGAGTGTCGCTGTAAGAGAGAGTGATAATGGGATTGTCAAGAGTTACCCATTGGATGGAGAAGGGAACCTGTAGAACCCAACCTTCCATAAGGTGTGTAAAAATAAACTGTGTACAAATGAGGTGGGCATGCCCCATGCTTGTGTCATGTAACTCAAAAAGGAATGGTATGTTGATGTAGACAACTGTAGTGCCCTCAGGAGAATTCATGATAAAGTCAGAAGGAAATTCTGCGGAGGAACATACTCTGAACAATAGGCAGTGGCATATGTAAGAAATATCACGGATTCAGTAGGCATTGATATCCTAGCCAAGTTCAGAGGTCTTTGGGAAATATAAGAAATAACTACAATAGTCGCAAAGTAAGACCCACCGTCACATGAGAAAGTGTTGAAGTTGAATATTAAAGGGGTCAATGACAGCAGGGAGAAATTGTGGTTCTCTCTATGCCATCTGAGACCTCTCATTGGAAAGGTAATGAGAGTCAAGATAATGTCACCCTTTTGAAAACTGTGCTGATGTCGACAAAAAGGGGGACATGACTCCGAGAAACAAAGAGCTTCATGAAATCTACTAAGTGAGGTGAGGAACTGAGGAGGTACATGGATGAAGTCAATATGTAGGAAGACTCAAGACTGTCCTTGGTTGGGGGTATATGTGAAGTATAAGTGGCTGCAACCATTCAACTAGGTCGAGTGTCATGGGGACAACAAGACATGGGATAAGGTGTGCCATAGGCGGGAAAAAGTGAACAAACTCAGAGGGTAGAGGTAAGTGGCCTGTGGGATACTCGGAGTATATTGATGATGTCAACCAGGGTAGATGATAAGGAGTGCCCCAACCAAGGGTGACATGGGTTGCGTTTGCCAAAAAGGGAAGAAGATCACCAAAGGGGACGATAAAAAGATATGTAAATGCTGGAAACAAAGGCCTTTCACAAAATAAATAAAGAATAATTTGGGATGAGTTTACAAATACAAAAATGGGTTCCCCAATGTAATATGGTTGGGTCGGTTAGGGAACAATTTGCTTGGAGAACTGGTGGAGGGTGAGGGCCCCCATGGGTGGGTTTCCGTATGAGGTAAGTGAAATGGAGGAAAATTTCTAGAGGGGAAAACTGATTTGTGGATGAAATGGAGGGTTCATGATACTGTAGAGGTGCAGTCAAAATAGAACCTTGAAGAGATAATCTGGGAGTCTAGTGGGAAAGCTAACAAAATGAGGAGAAGGAGTATGTGGATAATTCGTGACATGATGTAAGACTATTGGGACTCCCATCCCTAAAGGGTTGAAAACAACATGAGTGTCAAAATGAAAAAGGGTACTATGAATGGGACAACTCATGTGGGGGAGAGTGCTACCGGGTGACAATACCTAAGATGAAATGGAGGTGTTGGTATTGCAGAGCCGGAGATGGGGATCCTAGAGGCAAATGTCAAAGGGTGTGACTGGAGATGCAATTGAGATTTAGAGGGAATGATTACATGCCAGTGTTGATTATATACCTGAAGGGGTTGTGTTGATATATGATGCTCAAGTACCTTCACACATGAAAACCAAATACCCGACGTGAACAATATCTGAAGAGAATCGAACATACAAGCATTTATTTGATAATTTTGAACATGATCATGCGTACTTGGATGGGGTATGAAAAAAATGGCACCCCAGGGGCTAAGGATAAAAACTGGCCTAGGGACTATCTTGATGTAGATGACGGGGTATTGATCCCATGGCTGAAGACGGATCGAAAAATGGACACCGAGAGCTCCCGGAATGGTGATTGGAAGTATGGCAGAAAGGCCTATATTTAGTTGTAGGGCCCACATTGCCACCTCATTTGTACTTTCTGCCAGAGTGACTAGACGAGAGGTACTCAGAGGAGATTTGGAGATTCCAGGAGAATGAGGTAGTTGATTCAGGACCAATGAGCTTCAGGTTAGTAGCCTTATCGTCTTGCATAGAAGTAGGTTTTCCATTTATGGGCATGGCCTGTACGGAGGGTTGTACAGGGGGTTTTATGGGTGTGGGCCCCCTAGTGCGCAGGTGATCTGGAAATATGCACGCACGGATGCACGCCTATTATTAGGATAGCTGTGCATGGGTGCACCTGTAGGGGGGACAAAGGCGCGCATGATATGCGTGCCTGTTTGCTACACAACCGCGCATGGGGGCGTGACTATGTAGTGGACAGGCGCGTTGTGATGCATGCCTGTGTTCGTGACAGGGGTGCATGGAGGCGCCCCTATAGGGTGAGTAGGCGCACACACATGTGCGCTTGTGGGATGGACAGGTGCACCTACGTGCATGCTTGTGGGGTGAACAGGCACACATATGTGCGCCTGTGGGGTGAACAGGCACGCATATGTGCACGCCTGTGGGTTAAACAGCTGCGCCTTGGGGGCAAGGCTGAGGGGTGTAAAATTTATCTTTTTTAATGTTTTTTATGGTCAATATGACTGACCTAGGATTGTATTATGTGGTTATAGGCAGTCATTTTGCACGATGTCGGTCGGCTGGCGAGAGCGGGATTGGTCCGAGCCAAGGGATGCCATGGCTATTGAGGAGCCAGGGGTTTGTGCCACTTTGGCAGCCTATGGGCTGCCAAATTTCTTTGAGTTCTTGTTGATATGGGTGCAGGAGTATCTCCTGCAGTTTCTAATCTGGATGTGGAGTCTGGACCTGCATTGCTTTATGGTGCGGGGAGAGTAGATCGCCTTCACTACGGTGGAGGACATACAATTTCTGACTGGGCTCCCATTTCGGGGAATGCCCCTACCGATGGAGCCGGTGTTACCTATAGACATGTCATTAGTGACCTTGGACTGGAGGTACTATTCGAGGGAGAACTACATGTCGGGCTCCGTCATGAGCATCGGGGTGATGGATGCTCTAGTGCATCGCTGTGTAGCAGTGATGATTGTGAGAGTGTATGGGTCCCTTGTGACTCAACAGATCAGTGGTGGTTAGCTGAGGGTTATGGGGAGAGCACTGGCTAGGGAGCACTTTACCTAGGGGTTGACGCTGCATGCCAGGATGGTAGGGCAGCTAGAAAGATGTCGGTCTACTGACTCAGGGGACTTTGCCTTTGGGTCCATCTTGGTGGTCTTGTTTTTGGAGAGGGTGCCAATGTTGCACCCTAGGATTTTATTGGGTGCTCTTGGTGCACGAGAGCCGCGACTAAGGTGGTGGTCGACGATTTTGGTTCGTCATGGTGGTGGTGAGGGCGGCCATTTTTTCACGGCTGAGGCGGAACAGGTGTGGCGGTAGATGCCACGGGTTATACTACAGTATCCATACACCGGTGTTGACTTCCAGGGTTATCCAAACATGGTGTTACCTCCAGGGGAGGCGTTTGATCACCGAGGTATGTTTATGAGTGTGATAGGTTGATTTTTGAGATAGAATGACATATGTATGTTGTATAGATGCTGATACTATCGTTTGGTTTCTTTTGTATGGGAAGATGTGGGACCTCGTGGTTCCGAGGATGCGCTGTTGAGAGCATTGACTCGCCAGGAGTCAGGGAGACCACCACGGGGAGGGCCACGGGAAGGAGAGAGACTTTGGTGCGAGGACATCGAGGTGGGACCAACTGAGGACGAGAGAGTAGCAAGGAGACATCATTTTGATGACCTAGATGTCGGGCCATCGCATGCTCTTCCGATGGAGGCAGGGAGAGATTTTGAGGATATTTGCCTCCACCTAGAGGCGGTGCTACAGGGCGTGCCTGAGGGCATCCTGGAGCAGTGTGTGGGAGTGCCGCCGATGTGGTGGGTCGTGGTGTGGCAAGTAGTAGTATCAAGTGTTGCGATGACTAGATGGTTACCTCCCTGTCCGGAGGGACCCATAGTGGGTGGGGCACCACCGCCTAAGGGAGGGGCAGGAGGTGGTGCTCTAGAGGCACCTTGAGTGTCACTCTATGTATTTTTGTATTTTGTATATAGGCTGGTGAGCCCATTTTGGTGTAGTGGCACCAGTTTTGTACCAAGGTGCTTCACTAGCCTGCGGATGTTTGTATATTTGTATGTAAACATTTTGATGGCACTGTGGACCGATTTATATATATATGAGTATACATTTTGGGGTCTATGTGATTTTGACATGTGTTTTTTAATGTGTTGATGATGTCTAATCTATATATATGTTGTGATAGGTTCTTGATGGTTTATGTGTGTGTAGAGGTATATTGATGTGATATATGCCAATCTAACACAATGTTAGCTAAGTTATCTATAATTTGATTAAATTGTCTTGGAATATGTGTAAATGTAATGAAATAAAAATGTCGAGATAAAAGTCTAACTTGCAAGTATTTGGGAAAGAGGCAAGGATCGCAGACACGATACACATTGTTGAGTTGGAGGATGACTAATTGAGATTCGAGAAAGATGCTAAGGTGATGAATACAATGATGTTGGGAATCGGTGAAGATGCCAATGATGATAGTGTATTCGACTTGGTTGTTGGTGGCTGAACCCAAACATATGCCGCTAGAGTGGATCATTTCATGTGAGGGGGTATAGAGATCCCAAGTTGCCGAAGCGAGATTTTGTGTCCAATGGATGGCGTTGTCGGCGTAACCGATGTGGTAGGTCGGTGGAGGAAGCATATGTCAATAGAACAAATGATAGTTTAGACGTGAGGGATGAAAAAAAGATTAAAATCACTATAAACTAAATAACCTAAAGTAGAATGGCTATGCTTAGGTGTAAAATTTCTTTAAGTATAACCTGTTGATGGGTTCTTTGAGAGAGAGGCCTTCGGGAGAGGCTAGGATGTATGCGCCTTTGGTGAGGCAATGTTGGATAATGTAGGGGCCATGCCATAGTGACTCAAATTTTCCATGACCGAAGGTATCGTGAGTGATATCATAAGCAAGGACGAGGTCTCCTTCGTGAAATGAGTGAAGGTTGACATGGCAATAAAAGGTGGCCTTTGACTATTTTTTGGCTGCCTCATTGTTCTATAATGAAGATTGACGATCTTCATCCAGGGACTCTAAGTTCAGCTAGCGCTGCTCCATTGGAGCAGTGTCGGGTAATAGCTCAATTGCAGTGCGTAAGGTGGGAATTTTGCACTCGATGGGAAGAGTGGCCTCAAGTCCATAGACTAGATGAAATGGTGTGAAACCAGTGGCTATTTTCATGACCATACGGTAAGCTCATAGCGTGGAAAATAACATATGATGCCAATTGGTCTTATGTTTATTAACCATGTGCTGTAACATGGTCTTGAGGACCTTGTTAACTACTTCGACCTGTCCGTTATACTGAGGGTAATATGGTGTGGAAAACTCGTGGGAGAATCCTAACTAAGATGAGAGTTTGATGAAAATCTCATTCTCGAAGTGTTTCCCATGATCAAAAACTAGTTGGAGTGGTACTCCAAAGTGGGATATGATGTGATTAAAGAAAAAATGCATTGCAGTGTCAGCAGTGTTGTTGAAGGTGGGCATAGCTTTAGCCTAGTTTGTGAAATAATCGACTACGACAACAATGTATTTGTGTCCATTGTTGGATGGGAGATTACAAGTCATGAAGTCGATGCCCCATTTACAAAAGGGGCCGACAGTAATGACTGGGTGAAGAAGAGAAGGTGGTGCTCATGCTTTGTTGGTGTAAAGCTGCCATTTCTCGCATCGCTTCACAACATGAATGAAATCATGAAACAATGTAGGCCAAAAATAACCTGCTCGGATGATTTTCTGAGCAGTGGACATTCCTGAAAGATGGCCCCCACAGGCATCGCTATGGTAATCGTTCAAGACCTTATCAGCCTCGTCAATAGTCAAGCATCGACAAAGTATGGTGTTGACCCCTCGCCAATATAATATATCTACGATGAGGAGATAGTGGGGGGCCTAGTGGCGAATACGACGGTGATCATCTCGTGAGAGGTGGTTACCGAACTTTTGGGTTTGGAGGTAGATGAGGAGGTCATCGTACCAAGGATCATCTGAAGTGACGTAAAAGAGATGTTCATTGGCGAAGTCGGTATTGATGGGGGCACTAGTAGTATCAGAGGGGAAGGTCGTGACAAGTTCGGTGAGGATGAGAGCTTTCTTTCTCTTGGGTGTTGAAAATTCAAGATCGTACTCCTGAAGGATAACAATCCATCAAAAAAAATTTCCATTAATTTGTTGACAGCTGAGCAAGTATTGCATAGGGTTGGAATCTGCGACGACCTTAGTTGTGCAAAGCAGAATGTAATGATGCATTTTTTGGACTGCGAGGATGGCAACAAGGGCTAGTTTCTCTTTGTGTTTATACTTCAAGGGTGTCCATGAGAGGTTTTTACTAATGTAGTAAATGACATGCTCATGATCTTCATCGTCGATTTGAATGAGAACTCCTGCTACTGAGACAGTTGATGCTGAGATGTAGAGGATATAGTCATGATTATAGTCGGGTGAACTAATTAAAGGGGTGTTAGACAACGCCATTTTAAGATCGTCAAATGATTTTTGGGCATGTTCATCCCAATGAAATGGGATGTCATGGCATATTAAGTGAAGGAAACAGTGTGCTAGAGTGGCGTAGTCTAGGACAAATCGTCGTAGAAAGTTAGCTTTTCCTTGTAGGCTCTGGAGTTGACGTAAATTCCAGGGAGGTGGAATTTCTATGATGGCTTGGAATTTAATGGGGTCCACGGTAATACCTCTTTGGGAAATGATGAATCCAAGGAGGCGCCCCACAATGATGCAAAATATGCACTTGAGGGGGTTCAAGCAGATGTTGTACTGACGACACTATTGGAAGATGATCCATAAATCATCAAGATGTTGGGTGTGTTTCTTGGATCGAGCTGTGAGGTCATCCAAGTATGCAAGGATGTTATGAGCTAGATCGTGAAAAATGTATGTCATAGACCGTTGGAAAGTTATGCCAGCATTATTTAAGCCAAAAGGCATGACACGATATGCAAAAGTACCCTAAGGGGTAGTGAATGTGGTTTTGTATTGATCGACTGGGTGGATTTGGATTTGATTGTAACCAGAGAAACCATTCATGAAGGATAGAGCCTCGTGGCCTGTGCAGTCATCGATAATTTGATCGATGAAAGGCATTGGAAAGTTGTCTTTGGGACATGCGTGATTAACATCACGAAAGTCTGTGCAGACGCGGATAGTGCCCTATTTTTTGTTAATGGGTACAGGGTTGGAAACCCATGAGGTATAGGAGGTGGGATAGATGAACCCAACCACACATAATTTATCAATCTCGGCTTTGATGGCTGCTGCTTTGGATGGGTGTAGCGGTCGTTGTTTTTTATGAATTGGTGTAATGTCAGGCCAGGTGTTGATGCGATGTTCGAAAATAGAGGGATCAAGGCCAGAAATTTATGTGTATGACCAAGAAAAAATATCCCAATATTCTTGGAAGAGGGCTTTATAGGCGGTGATTTCTTGAGGAGTGCAAGTAGCGCCAATGGTGATTTCCTCGACAACTCCATTTTTTATGGAAATATCAATTTTGATGGCCGGGGAAATGTTGGCCATGTTGCCTTCTTCAAAAGCATTAGGAGCAGGAATGGGGTTGTTGAACCAGTCAATATGCCTTGATGGGATAAAATCCTTGGTTTCGACCACGTATATAGGGTGTTGGTTAGGAGGCATGGAGGTTTCCTGTGAAAAGGAGAGCGCTCTATGGTGTAGCGCATCCCATGGGTAGTTGAGGGTGTTTAACTCTTCGATTATTCGAGTATGTCCTCATCATATTGGAATTGGCGGGAATTTAAAGGATCTAAAAGAGTGATATCAGTGACTATCGTTGTGTGGCTGTCCCCTGGTGATGAAGAAGCAAGGGGAATGATGTAATGAGATTGCGATGGTTCGCTCGACATAAACCAAATATCGAAGTAATGAGGAGTATTAGTGGTAGTTGGATGTAAAATGTTCGTAGGGAAATGAATGGGAGAATTGGGGGGATTTGGGAGTGAATCCTCGGATAAGTCATCGAAGAACCATGGAGGCATTGGGAGTGCCTCGGGTTTAGGAGAAATGATATGAAGAATCTCTAGTGATGAGGTAAGGTCAACCATCGATTCTGTAAGGGGTGAAAGGGTTTGGATCAGGGTCAATTGGCGTTTCTTGTATTCAATGATCATAGGACATTGGTATGTAAAATGATCTAAGGATTCACATAGAGAGCAAGGTCATCTCATACATTCATTGACTGAAGTTGTGACATAATGGATGTCAGTGATTTTTGGTAGGGATGATGCAGTTGGATTAGGTTCGTTTTGGAAGCTTTGGCATACTGCGGCTAATGTCTGCTGGAAGCATGACAATGATGGGCAATGGTGTATATAATGGCCATATTCTAAACATATAGCACATGCAATTTTGGTTCACAGCCCTTTGCTACTTGAGTGAGGGGCGGTAGCGACAGTACTTACTACAGTGGCAAGCATTGATGGTGTTTGATTGAGTGGAATCAGGTTCCGTAACTCGGTTAGAGATGGGAAGTTGTTGGTTTTGTGGCCATGTTTCTCACATAGCATGCAAGGAGGTTAGACGCGTGGGGGAAGTGGCGCTGTGGGCTCCTTCTTCTTTCACCTGCCCCCAGCTGTGGCAGGGAGGTTAGTGAGTAGGGGTGCAGAGGGTATGGTGGGAGTGAGTATGGAAATCGTCATTGGGATTCCTTCCATTTGGGGGGGGAAGGGATGGTTAAGGGACCATCTCTAGTGGATGTAAATACCAAACTGGAATTGCTAACACCATATTAGGGAGGGTAAGTGTTGCAACTACTTAGAAATCTTGTACGCCTGGTGGACGGTAGAAGAAGGGGATTTGAGTAATGGCTTGGGGAACTGTCTCCCAAATTGTGATATGGCCTTGGGGAGAGGTGAAATCGTGAACTGGTGGAGGTTACGAGTTCACAGGAGGCTCATTAGGGGGGAGCTCTGCAATTAGTGGGACATCAGATATGATAGAAGCTTCCCTAGGAGGAAGGGTATCCTCTATGTCGGTTCCATTGGATGATACAATGCATACTTGATTTGAAGGATGAAGGAGCGGTGGTGCACCATGGTAAGTTCCTAAGAATGATGGGTCTTTGAAAATTCCAGGACCCATTTTGATGAGTGGGTAGGCATCATGACTCGTGTGTATGAGAGGGAGAATGTTATCGATGTTGGCAGAAGGGTTAGGATCGTAATGTGAGACTTGGTCTATGTTAATGATCTTCCCATTATGGGGGAACATCATCGTTCGAAAGATGGAAGAGGTAACTGCCTTCATAGCGTACATGTGGCTATGACCGAACCAGATATTATAATCAAGTGGGGCATCGATAACTTCAATGTCAACGAGAATGGTCTTGCCCCCGAGTTCTACGGGGACATTTTGGAAGAGCCCTTCAAGAGATGATGGTCGTTAGTCATAAGATCTTAAGGTAATGTAAGATGGGATGAGTTCAGGGGAACCAAGTTTCTGCCATACAGATTTGTACATGATGCATGTGGATGCACCTTCATCGATGAACTATAATGTTCAAAATTTTTACTGGGATTTGAAAAGCGATTAGAGCGGGAAGGCGAGGTTCTCCACTGTCAAGATCAAATGTGATGAGTTGGGTATCTGCGGGGTCAACTGCCCCCAAGGCAGAAAGTAATGATTTCCACTGAGTGGGACAAGTTTGAAGGACCTGTAAGACTGACATGGTAGTTGGGGATTGTGCTAAGTCATCGAACAAACTGTAATTATGAGCCACCCTAGCCTGGGGGTTGTGGACATTCCTGCACAATGGGATGCGAGGGATGCGAAGAGGTGTTTTGACGTTAGGAAAAGGAATTACCAACGAGGGTCCTATCGGTGTTGGGATTTTTTCTGGGGGAGTCGGAGGAGACTCAACAGGTGCACAGTATTGATGACTACGTGTTTGCAAAAGGATTTCTTCCTCACTGGTGAGGAGGATAGTACGATCTATGGGATTGTTTGGAATGAGATATTTTCCCAACTGTGGTGGGGTAGGTTTTGTGTCTTGTTGGGTGTTTATCACACCCTCGTGTGGAATGGGATTTTGCAGCATAGATGGGGGGGTTTGTTGCACGTATTGTTGTGGGGCCTGCTGAGGGGTAGGCAGTGCTGGAGGATGTGGTAGACTGCCTGAGTCTTTCATCCATTTAAAATCAGTGATTTGGGGAAAATGATGAGTATAATGACCAAACTCACCGCAAAGGGAACAAGGGAAGGTGGTTTTAATAGTATTTTTATTTCTCCCTTGACTCTTGTTGTTATTTCCCCCCTGGAGGTTCTAATTCCCTTGATTTTGGTTGCCCCCAGTAGGTTGGTTATGTTGGGGTTGATTCCTGCCTTGACCTGGGTTGTTATTGTGCCTATTTCTTCCTTTCTTTTTGGAATTATTCGACAGATGGGTTATATTTTCCATATTCAGCTGTTCAAAATTTTGATATTGCTGAACAGGAGAGGGTTGAAAAAAATTCACCCTAGCGTGAGGGTGTGGGGGTGGCATGGGCTGTGGAGGACCTGGGAATGGAAAGTATGGATTCTGTGGGAGCTATGATCCATAAGATACATAGGAAGGTGGGGCGCTTTCCCTAGTACTTAAAGTATAATCTGAGGTAGAGGGGCTACCAGAACTTGTTTGGATAGGCAGGTGTATTAGGGGTGTTGGCGGTGGCCCACTGATGGGTGGAGAAATAGCAACAAGGTATGGTTGTTGATAAGGGGGTGGGGGGTAATAAGAGGTTCCCCCATATGCTGATGGATATTGAGGTGTGCCATACATTGGTGGTGGTTGGGGTTGAGGACTGTGGTGTGTGGTATTACCAATTAATTCGTCTGCTGAGTGAGACATCCCGGGTTTGTCTTGATCGAATGGCATGGGTTTTGGGAGATCAGGAAGTACTATGTATAAGTACCCTGATTGTGAATAGATGAGGTCGTATTGTTGAACCTTATTGATGGCTTCCTATTCAGATTGAGGGAAGGTGGAAGCTACATCTTTACCGAGGAGAGAGAAAAGTGATCTGAGAAACCAGTCAAGACATTGTTGTTTGGTGGGTTCATCTTTGCACAAACTACGTCGTCTACGCCACTCGTGAATGTGATCATCGATATGTGTTGATGAGGTTTGTTTGAAATTAGAGAGTATCTCGAGACCATTGTCGTGGCAGATTGGTAATTGGAAGAAGGTCAAAAATGATTTGGCCAAGGACTCGAAAGTCACATGGGACCCTGATTTTTCATCTACATACCATTTGGCTGATGGGCCAATGAGTGTGCATTGAAATAATCGTAGTCTGATGGAATCATCCATAATGATGTTGGAAGAGCACCATAGGTGGAAAGTCATGACATGGTTGATAGGGTCATCTCTTGCCTTTCCTTCAAACTTGGGGATGTCTGAAGGTAGTTTGGTAGGCATTGCAGGCCATGTGGGGTCATGCAATATAGGATCATTTGTGAGTTTGATTAGATCTGGTATTTTAAGAGAGGCCAAATATGGCATCTGTAGTGGGGGTGGAGGATTAGTTCCAGCCATGGTGTGAGTTTTCTGTGAACCTGACCCTTGAGGGGGCCTAGGTGGGTTGGTACTTCCCCCTTGAGAGGAAGTTTTCCCCTCGCTTCCATGTAGAGGAGAGAGAGTGGATGGAGGGACTTGGGAAGTGGACCCAAGTAATGTGGAACCAAGCAAAGATGATCCTAAGACAATGGCACTCACAAGAGTGTGTGAAGGTGGTGTCGATGAGTTGGCAAGACCAGGAACTCCTCTTAAAATAGGAGGGAGGTTTAGCAAATGTCTGGAATGATGGGGGTTTTGTGGGTTGCCTATGATGTCCGACTATCTGAGTGGATGTGTGCAAATTGTGATGAGAGAAAAATAAACAAGAGCCTTTATTGCAAATTTTGAACTTAGCACAATATATATCTAAATCAAAATGTAATCAGAAGTGCATCATACATAAAGTGTT
>JASDQU010247979.1:0-16531 GCA_032191745.1 Picea mariana
GTAATGGTTGAAGAAAACGAGAAACATGTCCATTAACACAATGCGACAATGATTTGTCATGATACCGCAAGGGGTGTAGGCAGCTTTCGAGAGTAATCGAAAAAATTGGGTTGGCTGCCAACAGATCGTTGCAGCCAAACTCCCGAAGTCCCAAATCATGAAATACCAAAAAGACATTCGAGAGGGATAGGTGCCAGGATATTTCGGGTTTTGACATATTGAGGGACAAAGAACCGACGGAGTGCCTGCATCGCAAAGTCCTCAATCGTGAAATCCTGAAAAGGTTTTCAAGAGGGATAGGCACCGGGATATTTTATGTTTTGACATATTGAGAGACAGAGAACCGACGGAGTGCCTGCATCGTGAAGTCCCGAATTGCAAAATCCAGAAAAGGCGTTCGAGAGGAATATGCACCAGGATATTTCATTTTTCGACATATTGAGAGATAGAGAACCGATGAAGTTCTCGAATCACGAAAAGTCGATAGCACTTGAACGATTAGGCGCGTCGTCACCAGTCATNCATAGATGGAAGCTAAGGGCCAATACAAGACCGTTAAGTTTTATTTCGGCGTTTCGGCGATCGAGAGTTGGGGAGACAAGAGATCAAAGAATCGTATATAGGAGTCCCAAAATCTTGAAGTGCGAAAGGCTGAAGCCAGACTAGCAAAGTCAAAACTCGTGAAGTCAAAAAACATGAAATCCCAAATAGCGAAGTTCCGAAGTCACTGCAAGAAATTCGAAGACCTAGCTTTTACGTGCAGGAAATAGGTAGACATGAAATTTTCCAACAATTTTTTTTCTGTTTTGTCAAATTCTTTAAAGGTGGCCACGTCTAGCAATTTAGGACCAACTCAAGGTCTGATTCTTCTTGGAAAGAATTATGAGTTTTGGTCTCTTCGAATGAGATCCTTCTTTCAAGCACAAGAGTGTTGGGATCCAATGGATCTTAGATATGTGGAACCATATCTAGCAGACCTTTGCACCATGAAAAACCAACAAAGAACTGCTCAGGAAACACAAAGGAACAGAGAGAATAAAGCCAAATTATGGATTCAAAGTTCAGTCGATGACTCGATTTTCTCAAAAATCACACGCACTAATACTTCAAAATAGGCCCGGGACATCCTTAAATTAGCCTACCAAGGAAATGATAGTGTCAAAATAGTCAAACTGTAGACCTTGAGGATGCAATTTGAGACTTTAAGAATGACAGAGTTTGAGAATGTGGATCAGTTTATGACCAAAGTCATGGGAATCATGAACCATATCAGATTGACTGGTGAAGCCATCACTAATCAACGCATTGTTGATAAAGTCCTCAAAAGTTTACCAAAGAAATTCGAAATGGTTGTCCCAACAATCCTTCAATCCAAGGATCTGTCACTTTTTTGAACAAATGACCTAATCGGTTCCCTGTTGACACATGAAACCAGACTGCATCTCACATATGAGTCAATCACCAATGCCTTCAAAAATCAATTCTCCTTCAACAGAGGGAGAGGTAGAGGAAGAGGCATAGGTCACCAAGGACGAGGGAGTACTACAAGTAACCAACACTTAAGTGGAGGTAACATACAACATAACCAGAATCAAAATTTGCAAGGTCACAAACAACAGCACCAGAATCAGAATTTCCAGCCTCAAAGAGGTAGAGGGAGATGATCAAACGACAAATCAAGCATAGAATGCTATTACTGCAAAAGGTATGGGCACTATGAATCTGAATGCATGAAGAAGCAAGTAGATCAACTCTCAGGTAGAGTACATGTGTCAAATCATACGGGAGAAACCTCAAGAGGTATGTTTCTCTCATGCCACAAGACTAAAGAACAGCCTAAAGATCTCTCGTTCTTGGACAGTGGATGCAACAATCACATGACAGGTAACAAAGGTTTACTTACATGCGTTGATTCTTCAATTTCATCTGATATTACACTTGGAAATGATTCCTTAGCTCTTTCAAGGAAAAGGAATTGTACCTATTCTTACTAAACAAAATGTAAAGAAAGACATAAACAATGTCTATCATGTTCGATATCTGAAACATAATCTGCTAAGTGTAGGATAGCTCATTGATCATGGCTATAAGGTACTTTTTGATGGAGCATCTTGCTGGATATATGATAAAACCCCCAGCAAAAAATTGATTTCTAAAATCCACATGACTCAGAATAGGATGTTTCCCCTGACCCTCAGAACTGCAAATCTAATCCAAACATATCCACAAATCGCATCCACCCCCAATGAAACTATGGTTTTGCATACAACATTTGGAGGTCTACCCTTTCAGAGTCTCATTCTTCTACAAAAACACTCCATGGTAAAAGGTCTTTCTATCTTCAAAGAGAAAAATTCCCCATGTGAGTCTTCCATACTTGGAAATCATAAGAGAACTAGTTTTCCACAGTCCTCCACTCAAGCCAAACAACATCTTGAACTTGCTCACACTAACCTATGCGGACCAATGCAAACAGAGTCCATAGGTGGTAGATTTTATTTTCTAACAATTATTGATGAATTTAGCAGAAAAATCTGGATCTATTTTCTCAGACACAAGTTTGAAACTTTTGCAGAATTCAAAGAATTCAAAGCAGAAGCTAAAAAACAGAGTGGAAAATATATAAAAGTTCTCAGGTCAGATGGAGGAGGAGAATACAACTCTAACAAATTTGCAAATTTCTACAAATCACAAGGCATTATCATGCAAACTACAACTAGGTATACTCCACAACAGAATGGAGTGGCTGAAAGAAAAAAACAAACAATAATGAACATGGCAAGAAGCCTACTCAAAGAGATATGTTTGTCAAATACTTTTTGGGCTGAAGCAGTAGCATGATCATCTTATCTCTTGAACAGATCTCCAACCACAAGTCTAAAGATGAAAGTCCCTCAAGAAGCATAGACTAGGAAAAAGCTAAATGTTGCGCATCTAAGGACATTTAGATGCATAGCATACACTCACATACCTTCTAAATTAAGGAAGAAACTGGATGATAAAAGTGAGAAATGCATCTTTACTGGATATACTGAAACGTCTAAATCTTATAGGCTTTACAATCCGATCTCAAAGAAACTGATTCCCAACAGAGATGTAAAATTTCTCGAAAATCAATTCTGGAATGAATCTGAAAATCGGCAAATGGACAGTCAAAATCCATTGCTGCTGAGTTCTAAAAACACAAAAAATTCAGGACAACCAATACCTCAACCTGCTCTTCCAAGATTGCAGGTACAAGGACAACCTGAAAATTCTTAGGATA
Organism: Picea mariana; assembly: GCA_032191745.1. Lineage (NCBI taxonomy): Eukaryota > Viridiplantae > Streptophyta > Pinopsida > Pinales > Pinaceae > Picea > Picea mariana. Next base: position 3,266 of record JASDQU010247979.1, read on the forward strand.
ACTCAACTTCAGGAAGAGACTCATCCTCTGAAATTCAAAATCAACGAACTCGAAGATTGAGAGAAATCCATCGGCAGTTGGATGATATTGAACAACACAATATTTTTGCATTAATGTCATGTCAACCTACATCTTTTAAAGAAGCAACTAAGGAGCCACATTGGGTTCAAATCCATGAACCAAGAAATTGACTCCATTGAGAAGAAAAAGACATGGGATCTTGTTGATTTGCCCAGACACAAGAAGATTATTGGTGTCAAGTGGGTTTACAAAACTAAACTCAATAAAAAAGGGAAGATTGAAAAACACAAGGCAAGACTTGTTGCCAAAGGATTCTCACAACAACCAGGTACTGATTATGGTGAAGCTTTTGCTCCAGTAGCAAGGGTAGACACTATAAGGACTCTATTGGCCATAGCAGCCCAACATAAATGGAAAGTATACCGGATGGATGTCAAGTAAGATTTCTTGAATGGTTTCTTAGAAGAAGAAGTTTATGTCAATCAGCCACCTGGATTTGAAGTCCAAGAGAAACCAGCCAAAGTATATTGGTTGAAGAAATCCTTGTATAGGTTAAAGCAAGCTCCAAGAGCTTGGTACAGTAGAATTGACACTTGCCTGATCAAAAGTGGTTTCAGCAGAAGCCAAAATGAGCCAACTCTTTACACCAAAATAGATCAACACAGTAAAATTTGATTTTATGTTTATATGTTGATGACATGATATATACTAGAAATCTTGAGCTAACTAGTTTTAAACATGCCATGCAATCTGAGTTTGAGATGAAAAATCTTGGCATAATGAAATATTTTTTGGGGATTGAGGTTGATCAATCAACCAAAATAATTTTTTTCTATCAGAAAAAGTATGCAGCAGACATCATCAAAAGATTCTGCATGGAAGAATGCAATCCAACAGAAACCCCTATAGCCCTAAGCACAAAATTGAGCAAGAAAGATGAAGGCCCTACAATGGACCCTACCCCGTACAAAAGTTTAGTAGGCATTTTGTTGTATCTTACAGCAACTAGGCCTGATATTATGTATGTAGCCATCATTGTTTCCAAATACATAGAATCCCCCAAAGATTCTCACTAGAAGATGGCAAAGCAGATTCTGAGATATGTTGCAGGAACTCTTAATTTTGGCTTATGGTACACTAAATCTGATAATAATCAACTCTTTGATTACACAGATAGTGATTTTGTAGGAAACCTAGATGACATGAAAAGCACCTCAAGACATGCTTTTCACCTAGACACGAAATTGATTTCATGGGCATCAAAGAAACAACCAATTGTATCAATATCTTCTGCAGAGGCAGAGTATGTCGATCCTACCTCAGCTTTCTGTCAAGCTGTGTGGCTGAGAAGAATATTGAAAGATATGTCACATACAAAAAATGATCCAACTCCTATCTTCTGTGACAACACCTCAACAATTGCTCTATCCAAAAATCACGTGTTTCACAAGAAAAGCAAACACATTGACACTCGCTTTCACTTCATCCATGAGCTAGTCAATAATGGTGATATTGCACTTCAATTCTGTGGCTCTCGAGATCAGCTTGCAGATATCTTCACAAAGCCACTGAGAAAATCCGTTTTTGATTTTCAGAGACAACACCTAGGCATCATCACTGCTGATGTTTGCAACTGTTGAGTTTAAGAGGGAGTGTTAAATACAATGTAACCTCAAGAGCATGAGCCAATTGTCCTGATCAGTTGTACTATCATTTCTTGATTTTCTTGAGCCTATTTAGCTCAGCTATTTTCCCTTTTTTCAATGTACTCTTTTACTTGCAATTAGTACTCCTTTCTTCATTTACCTAATATACTGAATTATATTTCTTGTCTACTCTTTCTCTGTATTCTTTGCTTCACATTTTATCAATTATGATGTTAATTAACTAGATTTTGTGTTGAAGATTACTAATATGACATATTCATGCTTTGAAATTTTTTATGGACATTTAGATTTTGTTTAAATCATTATTTTTTGTTATTTAAATTACTTTTATAAATGTGTAAATGAATTCAATATTTTGAAAAACTCTCAACACATTGAAATCATACATAATCAATTTTGAGAAAATTTAAAAAAAAAAAATGATAAAAAAATATACCAACAATTTGTTTTACCAATTTAAAATAAATAAATAAATTATCTAAATTTATTTTGGAGTTCATGCAACCACAACATGAGCGGTCCCTATGTGTCCATGACCTTTTCATGGTCCGAGGGAGAGACTTCATCTTTAAAAATGTGAAAAAAAAAGTAATCTACATAAGAGCCTAAAGAAAAAATTTAAAAACCGTCTGAACCACCAGATCCATACATATTCGTGGCTGCGTGGTGCCTAGAAAACAAAACTATCTTCCCACGCATTTAACTTCTATAGAAATAAATATATGAATGGAATCTAAGCGTGCCATGCTCTGAACATTCTTCCTTCTTTCAGAATCCCGGCGCGGCCACAATCACTCGCCACCATAAGGTGGTTAACTTTTGTGAAATAAATATATTTACGGAATCTAAGCGTGTCGTGGTCTGAACATTCTTCCTGTTTTCATAATCCCTTACGCATTTCTGAGCATGATAAATTCGCCGGCGCGGCCTCAATTACTCGCCAACGTAACGTGGTTATTTCATGTATCTCACGTGCATAGTAAAATACCATCATGTTATAACCATATTCCTTTTACCGCTGAGGATTCATGGCTGGAGCGGTCTAATCAGTTTTTGAGCAAACTTCCTCTTGGATAAGTTATTTTGGATAATCATAATATTGAAAACGAAATTATGTAATTTCACAAAATTTTGACACGGCATATGGATTCTTCCTTTAGGATAGGTTATTTCACTGAATCTGTCAATGGGAAATCACTATGTTGACAATGAAATGATGCAATTTCACGAATTTTGATATTGTAAATGGATTCGTAAACCCTTATTTCACTGAATCTGTCAATGGGAATAGGTTATTTCACTGAAACTGTCAATGGGAAATCACTATGTTGACAATGAAATGATGCAATTTCACAAATTTTGATATTGTAAATGGATTCGTAAACCCGTATTCACATTGGCACATCTCCTTCAGTGATTAAAACTTGTAATTCAACAATCAAAAAATAATACCGGAATTATCAAGAAAACTCACTTCAAACTAAGAATGTTTTGCTACACGTTTAAGTTACCAGTATCGGAATTATCAAGAAAACTCACTTCAAACTAAGAATCTTTTGCTACAAGTTTAACTTAACTTACATTCTAGTAGCTAACTTATTTGAAGTGATCAATAATTCAACTATTTCATAGAGTTACATTACAAAACAAATCTCCCATGAAGCGGGAGATTTGAAACAGCTCCACAACAAACATTGAATTGTCAAACATCGAATTGTTTAATGTCTTAGCTCAAATGCAAAACACTCTACAAAACTAAAAGATTGACTATAGTAATAAAGCTGGAGGCTGTGAAGATAATTATGAGGTTACAGGATGTGCTTGATAGATAATTATGAGGTTACAGGATGTGCTTGAAAGTGCTAAGGACGTTACACTAGTCCAATTCTCTACCACTTGCTTTCAAAGTGCCCCATTGACATTGAAAGCACAAAGGAGTTCAAATTAAAGAGTAGAAGAGACCAACAAAATAGGAACCCTTCCTATGAGCATTGTTAGAAAAAGACAAAAGGAGAAAGGGAGTTGAAGAGTTGAGCAGCTGGAAGCCTGGCCTTTTAACTAATTTCAAAAATAAACTCATTTATGAGCATGGTTAGAAAAAGATAAAAAGAGAAAGGCAGTTGAAGAGTTGAGCAGCTGGAAGCCTGGCCTTTTAACTACTTCCAAAAATAAACTCATTTGAGAAGGGTTTTTAGGAAAAATGAGGAAATACATAAAAATGTTTCTGAATTTTTTATTTATAATCTTCTTAAAAGACAAAACACCATTGTAATTTTCCCATTGCTAAGAAATCAAGACAAAGCATAGCCATTAGGTGCTGAATCTTTTCTAAAGACAAAGCATAATCTTTTCTTTTGAGTTTTTTTTTAAATGGTAATCTATGTGGTGCTGAATCTTTTCTTTTGAATTCGCTTTATGGTATTTTATGTGTTTAAGATGTATTTTTCCTATGTAACTGCTTTTTCTTTTGAATTTACCTATGTTAATTTATTTGTTTACTTTTTCTTTTGAATTTACCTATGTTAATTTATTTGTTTATAGTGTATTATTGTTGTGTAATTGTAGTTTCCTATCTTAGTTCTATGTTAATTCTAGTACTACCAATTTAATACCCAATCAACTCGCACAAGGCCAAAAATTGATGTGATTGTTGTGTTAAACATTGTTTGAATATTGAACTTAATTCATTTGTTATTAATTTAATTTAATTTCGCTATCAAATGGACCAACAACTCAATGCTTATGCTCTATGTAAACCATCGCCATAGCCCAAACTAATAAAGTAGCATCATATACTCTATGTAAAATGGAGTACTTCCTACAAAGAACACTTTGTTTTGTGTTGGCATAATAAACTAAAACATATGCCTACAACCATTTGCCTTAAACAAGCGGTCTTTACTTAAGCCTATCGTCATATAAACTAATGAATATATATTTATTCGATGTTTCACATAAATTAATGAGTATATATTTACTTAATGTTTCATTGTTTGTGGTAGAGATGGCTGGAACAAAATGCAATGCATCTTGTTAATAGTTGGGTGGATAACATTAATGGAAAATGGGTGTGAATGAATTGTTTACGTTTGAAAATATAAAAACATAGGTCTTGTTGTTATTTTGGCATGTGTAGATAAAGGAGTAGCGTAACAAAATCTTATTATTATATTTTTCTTTTTTATTAGTAAAGTAGAATACTTGGTTGGCATAGTATGTATAATATTTTATGTTTATGGTCAGTAATATTTCAATAAGTGGAACATAATATTTCATGTTTATGGTGTGTAGCATTTCACTAAGTATGATTTCATTCGGTTGGTGAGATTGTTGGGGACTCACATGCTATAGTATTACAATTTACAAATCATATTGTATAAGAGTGAAACTTATAAATCAATTGGTAAACAATATGTATGGTAAACATTCATAGTGGATATTGAGAAAATGAAAATGCAAAGGTATAGAAAGAGGTAGAAAAAAAAAATGGTGGACACTTCTCATGGATAACATGACAAAGAACATAGTTGAATTAGGTTTACTTGGTTGGAGTATAACATTATTACATTGGAAAATATGGTAACACAATTTCTCATAATAAAGGATAAGAAATGACACTTTATAGAGACTAAATGTGAAGAAGAAATGTGAACGAAGAACATTCCAAAAGTGAGAACCTATGAGTCTTTGGTAATAAAAATTATCTTTGTTCATCTTTGTTGTTCCATTTAATTTTGAATTGAAACTTGAAATACCAAATTATGAGGGTCAAGTTAATGTTGAAAAGTTGAATATCTTGTTGAAGCAATTAGAGGTTTATTTTGGCCTTTATCAAATCAAAGAAACCTCACATATTTCATTTTCCCATTTCAATATGGTTAGACATGATCTCTTGTGGTATAAGATATTTATAAATGCACTCATGTTAGTCAAAAATACTATGCTTACAATTGAGAGGATTTAAAGGCATTGTTGAAATCACAATTTTATTCCATAGTCTACAAAGAAGCAAAATTTTTAAGGATCGACACTTATTTTAAAGTGTAGAATCTTAGCAAATTTCATTAATTCTAGAAATGCAAACAATATTACATTTGTTGATGCTTTTGTTAAAATATTTAAATTTATAAGGATTTGATATAGTTTCTAGAAAAGAAAATTTGATTTTAAGAGTAAAATAATTTTATCTTATAAAACGAGCCAAATCATTTTACAAAAAATGGAAATTGAATATCATTTTTTTTGAGATAAACATGGAAAATTTTCCCATTAGACCATCAAATTTTCCTTTCTATGAAGAGAAAATGTTAGAAAAACACGAGAGCAATAAAATAAAATAAAACGCAGAATTTTTTCTTCCTTTATTATTATCCAACAAATCAAGGAATACAACCTACAACATACCTGTTGTAACTTTTTTTTTTCCTCAAGTCTCCTCTCTCATAATACAATATTTATCACTAAGTGGCAATACAATTCCCTCATACATAACCGAGGGTTGCATTCTATGGGATAAATCCCTAACATAAATTTTATTGTCATATTAGAGACCTTATAATGAAGGGTCGATATTGACTACAAAATTACAATATTTTACAAGGAAATGTTTCTCAAAATTTCTCTTGGGGGGCCGTTTTCCTCAAATTCCCTACTGGGGGGTTCCAAAATTTCTCACTCCCCCCCGCCCAGTAGTGAGCGAAGTCGGGGTACCATCCCCCCACACCCCCTCATCAGGTAATAGGGTCCAAATGTAGTTGAAACAAAACCTATGAATCAAGAAGATAATCACGCTCTACAACAAACAATCTCCCACTTGGAGACTGATCATAACAACTCCATTTTTGTTGTACCTACTCCACTATGATCCACCTTAAACCTCAAAAATTTCTCATATTCACCTTCATGCTTGATGGAAAATTGAAACTGAGGAGGAATTCATTTTCTCTCTTGTTACTACCTTCATTAACATGTCTAGTATGTATCTTTTCCAACTTCAATTGTCCATCATCCAAAAGAGATCGTATGTAATGGTACATGATTGTATATGCTTAGTATTATAATGGATGATTGAGTTCTTTGCAATATGAATGGCACTGTGGATTCAGTACAACCTTCTATTCTTCTGTTTATTTCACAATTGCTCCATAAACCTATGTAACCAAATCATCTCTTTACTAACCTCTGTAGCAACAACATACTATGTTTTTGTTGTTTAAAGTGAAACAACCTTTTGCAGTTTTGAAATCTAACTTACTGTTGTTCCACCTACAGTAAAAAGATATCTTTTGGTGCTCCTCCTCCTATCTTTATCACCTTCCATATCTAAAACAACATACCCATGTAGAACAATGTTTGAACCTCCAAAACATAATGCATGAGTAGGAGTATCTCTCAAATACCTTAGAATCCACATTACTGCCTCTTAATGTTCTTTACCATGATTGTTCATATACCTTCTCAAAACTCCAACTACATGTGAAATATATGGTCTTGTGAACATGATAGCATACATCTAGATACAAACTATTGATGAATAAGGAACCCTAGAAATGTATTCTATATGCTCATATGTCTTGGGACACATATCCTTGCTTAATTTGAAATTGTTATCCAAAGGTGTACTAACTCATTTTTCATTTTGCATTCTAAACCTCTCCAACACCTTATCTATGTACTCACCTTGAGACAACGTCAATGTGTGATTTTTTCCTGTCTCTTGTTATTCTCATAGCAAAGATTTTTTTGTAGCACCCAAATCCTTCATCGCAAATGAATTAGCTAATTTATTTTTGAGCACATTTATATCCTAGATGTTAGAACCTACAACAAACATGTCATCTACATACAATAGAAACATAATATTGCTTAAATTTTCTATCCTCTTAAAATAAAAAAAGTGATCAGAATGACATATACTATAACCTTGTTCTGCCATAAACCTATCAAACTTCAAATACCACTTACTTGGAGCTTTCTTTAGGCCATAGAATCTCTTCTTCAACTTGCATACTAAATTCTCCTTTCCTTTGACCTCATACCCCTGTGGTTGTTGCATTTAATATCTTCCTCTAAATCCCCATGGAAAAGAGTTTGTTTTGCATCTAACTAATCAATATGAAAATATTATACTTCCACAAGACTTAAACTAGTCTTAATTGAAGTCACAACAAGAGAAAATATTTCATCAAAATATATAGATTTATTTTTTGCAAACCTGTTTATAACAAGTCTAGCCTTGTCTCATTTTTTTCCTCCATCTTCTTATTTCAACCTGTAAACCCATTTATTCTGCAATGCTCTTTTTCTTGCAGGAAACCAAACCAAATCCCTAGTATTTTTGTTTACCAGGGAATCCATTTTCGCTTTGATTCCTTGCTCCCACTTCTTTTTTGTGTCTACATGCCTTCCCTCTTCATAAGTTTTTGGTTCACCAAAATCAGTCAACAATGAATAATACAATGAAGGAGAGAATCATTTAGGGGGTCTACTAAACCTGGTAGATCTTCTAAGAAAATTTTCAGAGTTTGAGGTACTTGTTTCACCTTTCGTTGAACATTTTGATTTTCTCATACCTTTGAAATTTCATTTTCTTTGATTTCATCAAGAACAACGTATTTTTTGTTTTTATTTTCTTGTATATTTTCCTTCAATCAATCTTTGTACATCACATTTTCATTGAATTCCACATCTCTACTCCTAATTATTTTATGATTTTCATAATACCATAAGAAATAACCCATATCATTAGCACTGTATCCAATAAAGGTACTTTTCTTAGATTTTTCCTCAAGCTTTGTTCTATTTTCTTTATTATTATGGACAAATGCTTCACAAAAAAAAATATTCAGACATGTGGGTGGAATCATGAAGGTGGGTTACACTTTTGTGACAGTCGGGTCTCCAAAATTTTGAAAAACCTTTTTTCGGCAGAACTAAAAATATTTTTCGGCCGAAAGATACTATTTTCGGCCGAACTATTTTTCGGCCGAAAACATAAACATCAAATCGAATGGTGCAATAACCGCCCCCTCGATTTGCGTGTAGAAATTTGATCGACCGGATATTTTCTTTCCGGCAATAAGTTTTCAATCGAATGTTAGTTCGGCTGAAAGATTATTCGGCCGAACATTAGTTCGGCTGAACTATCTTTTGGTCAAACTATCTTTTGGCCGAAAGATTGTTTATATATTACCCACACATCGAGTTTTGAACATTTTCGAAAAATTATGAAGTCGCGAGCGTAAGGTTGTGGAGTACGTTGAGAGGTTGCCGAGCGTAGGTGGAGGACGTCGGGAGGTCGCGAGGTCGTGGAGAGGTCATGGAGAGGTAGTGGAGTTCGCAGGGGTCACAGAGAGGTAAGCTTCAAATTTCCCCAGTATGTATATGGAACAATCTTAGTTATGGCCTTCCTATCTGATTATTATTGTGAATTATATATATTGTTATAGATGCGAGCATATTTCTAATTTCCAATAGTATCGATGTACATCTCTGCATAAAATTACATATAAATTGCTTGTGTCGACTGTTGCCTCTGAATGTATGTAAGCTTTCATTGACATGATAATGAATGACTTTTAATGATGATTCGAACCTTTGTAATCTAAGCCTTGAATCTGGAATGTCTATTATAATTTAGGAACCAAGCTAGATGAAATTCCTCATAATTTCCTGATGCCACTTTTGACAGCACAGTGAATCGGCTGGCTTGTTCCTGTGATAGTTTTCATTGTGTAATCATGGTTCTCCCTGTATAATTAAATACATATATTAATGCTGGATGTTGTTTCCGATATGGTTTAGTTCCAAGAGAAACCATTGCTATATGGAAAATTACTTCCAATGATGATTCTTGACCCTCGACTCTCGTTTTGGAAAGTTACAAAATTGGAATTTCAGTAGAGAAAATAATTTAGTAGCCGAGAAATTTGGCTTTGTTTTGGGGTTGGTGTTATTTTCGAAATCTTAAAATCGCTTGATGAAAACTGTCGAGAGATTAATCTCTACCAGATGCATCTATTTTTAATTTAATCTGTCGTTTGTAGAAGACAAGGGAAAAATTTAGATATTGTGTAATGACGTGGGGTGGGTAAATAAAATATTTCCCATTTTCATGGATGAAATATCGGAATAACTAAACTGATTGAATGACTGATAAATTCGACCTTACTGCGATTTTGATTATTTCTTTCTCTTAGATCTGAGTGTCAATTTTTTTTAATCATCCTTCTATCTCAACCAGTAGTTCGTAAGGGGCTTACACCTCCAAATCCTTGTCTTTTAAGATCAGGGAGTTAGTTTCTTGTTAGAAAATACACTCTGGGTTGTCTAAATTCAGGCTTGAAGTTTTACTTTGTGGGTGGTGTTACTGTAAAATGATGCTACGCGAGTTGATCCTTCAGGGATGGAAGATTTCTCCCTTCCTTCCCATAATTTGATAAATATTCCTCAACGCGCCTTTCCCTTTACATAATTATGGTGGTGCTGCTTACTACCAACATCTAGAAAACATGTTCGGTTTCTTCCTTCTCTTAAATGATTTTGGTCAACCGTCAAAAAGGAAGTTTGGGTTGTGTGAAATCGAGTTCTGTATGACATATTAATCTCAAGCACACAGTTTCTGAATCAGACTGCAAATACCTTGAACTTCTTACGGGACAACGATTATGGTCTTAATCCGATCTCCCACTCTTCTAAGAGACAATGGCTAAAAAGGACACAAAATGTAATTATATTCATCAGAAAGTATGCACTTATCGTCATTTAGGTATCACTATGGAGGGTTTGGTGCAGAGTTTCAAATCTTGTTTCACTCATATAGTCTAATTCTATGAGTAATAGTGCCTTCCAATTTCAATTATATTAAAACGTTAAAGATAAAAAGAGAAGCAGATGGACTTAGTAAACCAAGGAACTTGTAAAACATGGGTTGCTTATTAAGAGTCATGTTTTTAAATTATTAAAATTAAGAGTCATGTTTTTAAATGATTAAAATTTTGAAGGAAATTGTTAATTTTTTTCAACTTTTACAGAGGAAAAATGGTTGCTAACAACCATATACTGTTGCACACTAATCCTTTTAAGATGAACGTATGTCATTAACTGTTATAACATATGACGTTAATTGTCATTCTCTATACCAAACTGTATCGCATTAGATATTATTTTACAAAAATATTATAGCAAATCTGAAATGCTATTAAGGTGCATGTAGTTGCAATTGACCACTGGTAATCGATCGATCTACTAAGGGACACTGTGCCCTATCGTTCATGTTATCACCATTACAAGTTGAGAATAACTTCATTGAACATTCTTCTGTAATTTTGCTTGGCATTTAATGCTCCGATACTGTATGATTACGACCGATGTAATTAGGGGCAATGCTGCAGGAAATCATAGGATTTTGTGGTCACTTGCTGCGGTAATAACTGCTTCAAAATTCCTGTAATTAGCTTTCTCTAATTATGCTACCTATTTAGTTTTATTAGGAAACTGAGTAAGAGAATTTAGAAGAATGGACACTCAACCGACCTCTTCAGATGGGTGGCCGACCAATTATTTTAAGGTCAAAAGCTCAAAGAGCAGGAATAGTAGAGGCCATTTTCATTAAAAGAATCTACAGTATATAGATTTCCAAATATTAATATAATCAATCAAATAAATAGATTCTAATGACAAACTTAAATATTGTTGTACTCATAACCATCTTAAGTCATATTTTTTACCACCACTTGGTTCTGCAAGGACTGTACATAGTTGATGATTTTCTCCAACACAAGTGCCTTGTTTGTAATCTGATATCTCAGCCACACACCGTATACATGTACATTTCAGTGACCCAAAAAATATTAATTATTAATTTAGAAATAAGTTGTACACCACGAAATCAAACAAGAGCAAAGAAAATACTTTTAAACCAAACAAAAGGAAAGAAAATACTTTTAGACTATGTACGATGTATGGAACAAAGCAATGTAATGAAGGTAATGTCGCGTATTGTTGCTCAATACCTCAGCAACCCGATAGCATTTGACTAGAATTTAGTTTACTTAGGGAAACTTATACAACAAGCCAAAGGTTTTCCCACATTAACCAAACGTAGAAATAGTCTCGGAAAGATGAAAAACTATACATCTAATCAATTCCTTGAAGCTTTTGACATCGCTATGAGTCAAATTCTTCAGATAATTATATAAGGAACCTCTGCATATATCCTAAATTTTTCAAACAGTAAAACAAAAATTAAAATAAAATAGCACCATAAATTATAAAACTTTCTCAATATTAAACCTTTGCATTTACCATTTAAGGGCTTAACATTAAGATGATGGATTGCTTCTCATGAAGGTGCATTAAATCTAAATATTAGCTACACTTAAGTTAATATCAAACCATTGGTAAAAGTCACATCAAAATATAGATGACCATAAGTGATAGATTAATTGCTCTAGACCTAATATATACGGTTAGATATTTCGATCTTTAGATTGATGCTTCTAAAAACCACTAAAATGCCATAAAGGAAACTACAAAATTTTAACCTGGCACTGACCAACTACTCTCCCTACTTTTGCAACTAAATATCCAGTGGATTATTACTTTATGTCAGTGGATATATCTCTCTATTTTCGCAATTAAATATCTAAATATCCAGTGTGAATTATTATTTTAGGTTAGTTACTATATCTGGGTGTATATATTAAGATTATCCAATAATATATATACCACTCACTGCAACATTGAATACTGAACAACAAACTAGTTATTACCTGCGGTCATATTTTAATAACAAATAAATGCAAACAGTAACCTAGTTATTACCTGCGGTCATATTTTAATAGCAAATAGTAAAATTCAAATTTTAATAAAAATAAATGTAAAAGTAGCATTGTACAACTAAATCCTTTACTCTTCCCAAATGGAAGTGACGGATAGCCAGTAATGAAGATGGTTGACAGAGCACCTAATCTTTCACACAGCCACCGACTGCCGTAGAAAATGATTTTAGTTTTCAAATTTTAAAACTAATCTTTCAATTGTATCTTCTAATCTTTCAAATTTTTGTTTTGAAATGTATTTTCTACAGCGGCCGCACCTAATCTTTCAATTTTTAGTTTTAAAATTTTAGTTTTAAAATTCTAGTTTTCAAATTCTAGTTTTCAAATTTTAGTTTTAAAATGAGGCCGTAAGCCTTTCGGTGTTCACCCCGCGGCTGGTGAACGCCGAAAGTCTTATGGCCTCATCCACGGCTAGTGCGTTGTTTAGTTTTAAAATTTTAGTGTTAAAATGAGGCCGTTCACCTATTTGCCTAAATTGTAGATAACTATGAATGCTTGAAAGGCTATGTTATATTTTTAGGGAAAATAAAACAGAGATATCTTTTCAAAATTAAACTCTACAGTACATGCATATCGGTACTTTAAAACAAAATCTGAAGTAGATGCTAAAATCTGAACATGCTAAACTATAGACAATATAAATCTGAACATGCCAAAAAGATTCTTAACAGAAGAGAACATTTTTGTATATAAACTAAGTGTAGATTTCAAACTAAAACAAATTATGTACTTACCTT
>JASDQU010247982.1:0-16531 GCA_032191745.1 Picea mariana
TAGACAACTGAACAAAGTGACCATTAAGAACAAATACCCCTTACCACGGATAAATGATCTGTTCGATCAAGTTGGTGGGGCCAAGATCTTCTCAAAATTGGATTTACGATCTGGATATCATCAAGTTAGGATAAAGGACCAGGACATAAACAAAACAACTTTTCGAACAAGATACTGATACTACGAGTTTGTAGTCATACCTTTCAAACTCACTAATTTACCAGCCACATTTATGTGCTTGATGAACAACATTTTCAGCCAGTACTTAGACAAGTTCATAGTAGTATTTATCGACGATATTCTAGTCTATTCTAAAATAGACGAGGAACATGATGAACACTTACGAATAGTTCTGCAAACACTAAGGAAACACAAAATTTACGCAAAATTCGACAAATGTGACTTTTATCAAAGAGAAATACAATATTTAGGACATGTCATTTCCTCTGAAGGTATTGTCATAGACCCAGAAAAGATAAAGCCATTATGGAATGGCTAGTGTCTAAAGATGTGGCAAATATCTGGTCATTCATGGGAATCACTGGATATTATCGCAGATTTATAGAAGGGTTCTCTAAGATATCCTACCCTATCACATCACTACAAAGGAAAGGGACCAAGTTTAACTCGTCGCAAAAGTGTCAAGACAGTTTTAACAAGCTAAAAGAATTATTGACATTGACGCCCATCTTGAAGGTTGTAGACCCAGATAAAGACTTCACAGTATGCGTTGATGCAAGTAAAGAGGGGCTAGGCGGTGTTCTAACTCAGGAAGGGAACATGATTTGTTATGAATCCCGAAAATTAAAGGAACACGAGCGAAATTATGTCACTCATGACTTATAATTAGCAGTAGTCATACATGCTTTAAAAATGTGGTGAAACTATATCATGGGTAGAAAATTCTTACTATTGACAGATAATAGCGGAGTGAAATATCTGTTTAACCAACCAGACCTTAATGTGAGACAAGCAGGTTGGCTAGCCTTCTTGAGAAAATTTGACTTCGAAGTTAGACATATCAAGGGTAAGGAAAATAAAGTAGCAGATGCTTGAAGCCGCAGAATCGATGGGTTATTTGAGATAAATATCAGCATAGCAGAAAGTGATCTAGAGAAAAGAATAAGAACGACAGGTGTTAATGACGAAAATTACAGTAAGATGATGGCAGAATTGAAAAATAGTGTCACAAAATCAGATGAACCGGATATAAGTATCGATAAGGAGCGACTATTAAGATTTAAAAACAGACTTTATGTACCAGATTCAACAGAGCTAAAATTAACTATTTTAGACGAAGTGCATAAGAAACCATACTCTGGCCATCTAGTTTACCAGAAAACAATAACAACACTCAGAAAATTATTTTACTGGCCTAATATGAAGGGAGAAACAACAGAGTACTTGGCTAGGTGCCAATATTTCCAGCAGGCTAAGGCTGAACACCAGCATCCAGCCGGCCTATTACAACCATTACCAATACCAAAATGGAAATGGGAGACCATCTCACTAGACTTTATCACAAGTTTGCCTAAAACTCAGAAACATAATGATTCTATCATGGTTGTAATCGATAAACTCAGTAAGTCTGCACACTTTATTCCTGTAAAGTCTACATTTAAATCTATTAGCATTGTTGAAATATTCATGAAAGAAATTTTTAGACTACATGGTATTCCTAAAATGGTGATTTCAGATAGAGACGTAAAATTCACATCCGCTTTTTGGAAGGAATTGTTTGCAGGGCTAAATACTAATTTGAATTTCAGTACAAGTTATCATCCAAAAACGAATGGACAGACCGAAAGGACAAATCAAATCATAGAGGATATGCTCCACATGTATGTAAGAACAAAGTCGAATAAGTGGGAAGACTACCTGCACTTGGTAGAATTCACATACAACAATGGGTACCAAACTTCAGCTAAGTTGAGCCCTTTCGAAATATTGTACAACAGAGAGTGTACAACTCCAATTAGTTGGGATAACTCGGCTGATAGACTCGTGGTTGGACCAGAGATGCTCCAATAAATGGAGAACATGGTAAAGAAAGTACAACAAAACTTGAAAGAAGCACAGAACAGACAAAAGAGCTATGCAGATCAGAAAAGAAGACACTTGGAATTTCAAGTGGGAGACCATGTTTGTTTGAAGGTCAAAACCCAAAAAAGCTCATTGAAGTTGGGGAACTGTGCCAAGCTAGAACCTAGGTTTTGTGGGCCCTTTGAGATACTAACTTGAATTGGACCCGTATCATATCAACTTGCACTTCCAGCTAATCTAAGAATTCATAATGTATTTCACGTTTCTTTGTTAAAAAAGTATATTCATGACCCTACTCATATGATTGATTGGAACTTGGTGCAGGTGGAACCCAAGGGCGAGTTCCAGGTGGAACCCCTGCACATTCTGGACCAGAGAGAAATAACACTTCGGAACAAAGTCGTCGCTCAGGCAATGGTGCAATGGAAGCACTTTAGTCCCGAGGAGGCCACTTGGGAATTGGAGGGAGATTTGCAGAAATCTCATCCAATCATGTTCCAGGAAAGGAACGAACATTGAGGACAGTGTTTTACTGAATGGGGAAAGGATGTGACATCCCCCCCCAAAAAAAAATATATATTTTTATGTGATGAAAATTTATTTCTGTTTTTGGAAAATTCGAATCTGGATTTTTTTTTCCATTTATGGCAATTTCAAGTTTCGAATTTAAAAATTGTATTTAATTATTGTGACTGTTGGGAAGAGATTTGTTTGGACCCAACTAACTATTTGACTATGACACTTGTATCACAACAGAATAATTATATTAACTACAGGAGGACAAATGGAAAAACCATGTTAAAATCAGCGAACCATGACTCCATGAGTGGGGAACAAGTTGGAACTTCCTCTGGGCTGATGATTACAAGTGAAAAATCAGAGATTTGGCCACTGGAAACCCCTAAAAATCAGGGATTAAGAAAATCTACGAAAATCCCCAAAGGAGGGAAAAGACTTGGGCAAAAATGAATAAATAGCATATGCGAGGAGGCAGGACACTGCCAAGTATGCTGCGAAAGGATTTTTGAACTCTCTTGTTGTTATGAGCACTGTAGATTGAGTGTGAGGCAAGAGGAGTTTTTATGAAACCAAATTGTCTTACTTTTATGGGCACTATTGAGTAAGTGTGAGGAAAGAGGATAACTGTTGGAATTTGAAGGACATTGCTGAGGAGGAGTTTTTCCAAATTCACCCTCATGGATTCATGGTCAGGCTAGGGGGTGAATCGAGAAAGTAGATTTGGCTTCCTTGTTCTACGGTTCAGAGGACGTGGTTGTTTCCCTTGTCTTCCCGCAAATTGGTTCAGATATGTTAAATTTTCTCCTTCTTTGTTCTGAATAATTTTTCTTTTGCTGCAATGTGTTTGATTGGAACTGGAATGATTTCCATTTTCTGTCTAAATTAATTTATATCTGATGCAATGTATGTGTTAAATTGAAACCAAAACCTAAACACTGAATGAGAACCTATGGTAAATCTGATCTCGAGTGATCCCTTTCTGAACGAACGATATAAATTGGCCTTTTTATTCGTTATGATAGTTGAAAGGATTATGCATGGTTGAACTCTGGAAGAAATCCCCTCAAAATTAAATTCATTGTTACTTTTCTTTCTGTATGTGTTTTCTGAGAAAAAATCCATGCTGAAGATTGGTATATTTGGGAGTGGAGGTTATGTTGTATGTTCTGTAATCCAACTGTATGAATATTTCTAGGAACAAAATTTGTAAACTCTATTCATGTTTCCTTTGCTTTTGCGACCTTTTGGAGTTTATCAGTTCAACCTGTGTGGAGTCCTTTTGTTCTTGCAAACTCCGAAAACCTGAAGTGGCCCCACGCCAAAAATCATGATTCAACGATTTATGTGGTATGTTGTTCTTGCATCAAGAATTACCAAACGTTGAAACCCGATATTGGATGGGCCCCTTGCCTTTTCGTAACTTCGTGATTCGACGTTTGATGTTGTGTAATGTTTTGCATCGGGAGTTAGTAAACCCCAAAATCCCGAAGGGGGGTCCCACCTTTCCTCTTTTTCACTTTTCGCGATTTCGAAAGTTTTGGTGTGTAAAGGTTGGCGTTTGAAGTCATGCGATTCCGAACCCCAAAATCCTAAAAGGGGGTCCCACCTTTCCTCTTTCTACTTTTTGCGATTTGAGAGTTCTAGGGTGTTGAGGTTAGGTTTTTGAATTCATGAAACTCTGAACCCCGAAACCCCGAAATGCGGGTCCCACTCATCCCTTTTCTCATTTCACAGGTTGTTGTGAGTTGATGTTCAAGTATTGGAACTCGTGAAGTCCGAAACCCCGAAAACCTCGAAATGCGGGTCCCACTCATTCCTTTTCACATTTCAAAGGTTTGCATATGCTTTGGTTTAGCACTTCAAAACACGAAATCCCAAACCTCAAAACCCCGACGTGCTATCTTTCCGCGATTCAGGAGTTCTTGGGCATTGTTTTTTTTTTTTTTTGCTTTTGAGTAAAATCGTGGGGTCCAGAATGGGATTGTCCTCTGGCGGGCCCCTCCTCCAACATGGAAACTTCGAGTTGGCGGGAATTTAAAGAAAGAGGTCAATGGCTCATGTTGTTTCTCATCCAATGGTTGTTACCCTCCTAAGCTTGTGAATGATCAGTCGTAACATCAACGTAGAACTTTATGATATGATGGTTCACTGGATTTCGGTACATTCCCGATGATTTTCCACCATCCGTTCCTCTAAAGACATCTGATCGTTACCCTCCTGAGTTTTGATAGATCATCCTTAACTTCCGCATAGATCTATGGGATCTAATGATCCACTGGATTTCGGTCCTTTTCCCGACAGTTTATCACCGTTCGTTCTTCTAAAGATATCTGGCGAGGAGGATTTGGCATTTTCCACTGGATCTTGACCCCTGCGAGACGATTTTTCTCTTTGCCTTTCTCTGAACACTTCAGGGTGATATCCTTTTCTCTCTTTGAACAACAAAGGCTCCTTCAAGCTAAGTTTGTATCGCCCTCTTACTTTGAGTATGCTGGAAGGGTGAAGGGAATAAGGGAAGGAACAAAATCATGGAGGGATTTCTTTATTTTCTTACCCACAGAAGCTTTTTGTTCGAAGTAGGTTACATGGGTGTAATAATATCCTTAAGGTCAGAATTGAATCATTCTTGCTTTTTTTACAATATAAGATTAAAATGAAATTGATTTATGCCATGGGAATAAAATATTTTTTATGGTGATTTTTGAGGTACATTACAATATGCATGAAATTTTCTTTGCTGAATTTCCCTGTCTATTGTATGAATGGTTGAAGAGGAAGACTGCGACTAATAATTCTTTGATGCCTCAAGATCCATTGGTTTTGGATTATATCATCATTGATAGGAAAAAGACATTGGATAACAAGTGGAATCGAGCCATTTATTTCTATTTCATTGGAGTGAAGGAAGGTTATGTAACTAAGTTTGTTGTCGAATAAACTGATACTTTCGATGAGGCCGAGGGGAACTTTACTGAAGGACCTTGAAAAAGGTTGTTAGAAGCAATCCCACTCCGGATAAAGATGTTGTTCATGGAGAATGGGTTAATGTGCATGGATCTTGATATGATAGCTTAGTAGATGCCCCTATTTCTAGGTGGAGGGATGAAAAGACAAGGGAAAAGTGAGAGAGGAGATCGATTTGAATATAAGGATCTAGAATTTGTTGAGATGAGGTACATAATAGGATGAACCCAGAAGAACAGAGGAGAGAGAGAGATGAAATATACGCAAGAATACTTGATCCAAAGAGGAGATAAAAAAAAAGAATCAAAAGGAATGAAGCAAGGGCTGTGTGATGAGGGGTCACACCCATAATGAAGAGGAAGGATACTACACTGGGAGAAAGTGTTGCAGAGTGTGTTGTGCGAGAGTGGAGCTGAGATGAGGATAGGTTTTTGAAGAGGCATGGCATTGGGAGAAGGGTATCCAATGAAGATACCGGTAGTAGGATCCTAGAAGACTAAGTATGAATCCCCTTGTTGTTGTGGAATGTCTCAAGGTCATAGGAAGATGAGGTGCATAGTAGAGGTGCAGTGTTAGGATAGGATGGTGAAGGTCCCTGAATAGGAGGGTAAGTGGATTTAGTTATAGTGAATGTTCATGCACGACTGTAGGTAGGATTCTCTCTAGGTTCCCTCACGATTTTTTTTTATCTTTGAACCACTCCCATTGCACTTTTGTATCCAAGAATAAAGAAAAAAAACAATGCGACAATTGGAGTAGAAACAAGAGTATGAGAAGAAAGAACAAGAACGATGAGTGAAGAAGAAAATGAACTCAGTGCTACTTCACCAGGAAGAGTATCAATACCAGGATCCCTGACACCCAGTATTCAGTTATGATGACATAATTCGAGATTGAACATGGAGAATCACGATAGTACACTGATGTAATGTACCCCAAATTTCACAAATTAAAAAAAAACTTAAGGGTAAAAACTAAAGTCTTTTTATGTACGACAATTGTTCATGAGACAAGAATAATTATTTCTTAATCCATTGATTAAATACCTAGAAAGTGTATCATTATCATTACTCATTCTAAAATGGTTGTAAGAGATATTAAGATCAACACATCATTTGTTGTTAAGCGTCACTATTAGACTTAACATTATAAAATTGATGTGTTAGTGGCTAGGCATTTCAACGTCCATATCCTAGGCATACATTTGTGCAACCCATTTATATAAATATTCCATTATGTTTATAAAACATTTAACGATATATTCAAGAATTAAGACTAGCATACATAGGAATGAACCTAGGGGTCATAACCCACTAAATCTAGAACCGATGCGTTAGGCTTGTCAAGTCCCATAGTAATAAACCATGATATGTAACTTATGATAAGAACAACTATATAGTGGTGACCCTGTTAAGACGCCATTGGTTCCCATTACACATATAATTCATGGCATTTATGAAAATCATGAAGCATTTAAGGGTGGTAGTTGTCAGACGGTTTGAACCTATACTTAGGGCATTAACCTAGGTTGTATCCATTAATGGTGTTAGGCCACCTTTACTCCTCCTGGCCTGATGTTGTAGGAAATATCCACTATGGGATTTCCACTTAAGCTGGCTTCACATGGCATGGTGAGGGTGGCATACTATTCAACCTTCTCTAATATAGAGAGCCATGAAGTTCCATTACTCTCACAATTATTCCATTTTTCTTTTGTTACTCTGTGTTTTTTTCTCCCGTGATGGTAAACTTGTTCGACTATGTGGTAGTAAGGTAGCAATTTCTTGGGGTGGTAAACTTGCTCGGCTCTGTGGTAGCAAGGTAGCAATGGCCCACAATGGTAAACTTGTTCATCTCTGTGGTATGAAGGTAATAATTCCCCATGATGGTAAACTTGTTCGACTTAGTATGTGGTAGCAAGGTAGCAATGGTCGTTTAGTCGATTCCTTTCATGACGTGTTGGCCACTGTTTCAAGTTTTTATCTTGGCTTATGCATGGTAATTCCACTTACTCTGTATATCATATTCTACATACTCATTGTTTCTATGCAATGGTGTTATTTAGGTTCGAAAGAAACGTTCTCTGTATAAAACAATTTTCCCAAT
Organism: Picea mariana; assembly: GCA_032191745.1. Classification (NCBI taxonomy): domain Eukaryota; kingdom Viridiplantae; phylum Streptophyta; class Pinopsida; order Pinales; family Pinaceae; genus Picea; species Picea mariana. Next base: position 7,633 of record JASDQU010247982.1, read on the forward strand.
AGTTTGTTGCATGACTCATTCCTTGTATTTCAGACACTCTATGTATCATGTCTTTCTTTATATTAACACCTTCCCTATGCAACGTGTTACTATTTTGTCATATACTCTTCACAATGCATTCTCCATGGCATTAATCCTCTGTCTATGTAAATACATTTCTCTATGGAAATCCTTTCAGTTTATGCAGAACACGTGTTCTCTGTGGAATGTTTCTCTCTATAGTCGATGCGTTCCTTTGTGAAATATATATGTCTATCTCTGCATAACTTTTTTTCTATCTGGAATGTTTCTTTATCCATGCAATACATTTCTCGATGGAAATATATCTCTGTCTATAAAGAACACATGTTCTCTATTTCTTTTTATATGCATTACATTTCTCTGTGGGAATATCTCTATGTCTATGCAATAGATTTCTCTGTGGAATGTCTCTCTGTATATACATAATGTGTGTTCTTTGTTTTTTTGTCTATGATAGATAAGTAGAGTCGTTATAATTTTGGGGCCTTCGCTTTGGGTGGTTTCTGTGTAAGGAAGACTATAATCGGAAATATTAAGGCTTTTAACCTGTAACCCTAAGTCAGGTCATGGCCAGGTAAAAATTTATTTTGTTCTTAACTTCGACCATGTTTTTTGAATCTTCATACACTTAAAGATTTGCTAGATGCTTTTCTTATTTACTCTGTTTGAAGATTATATAAATGTACTCTGTAATTATAGGGCAAGATTAAATCCATTAACTGTTGAAAGTGATATGATGCCTCTTTATACAAAGTTAATGGTTAACAGATAACTTTATCGAGGAATACCATGCCCTATATTCATTATAAACCCATGACCAGTGCTCTTGAATATTATATCGACGATTAGGATTCAAACCATACAAAGTTTTGAGGATCTCATGTGCCTTCGACAACTCTGTTTGAAACCTACAAGATTCTCTTGTTTGTTTAAATCAAGAATTAGTTTCGTTTTTATTTTAATAAATATTTGGTTCCTTATTGAACTCTTAACATACCCGTATCGCCTCCTAAGCACCGCTTGTGGTATATCCGATTTAAGGGTTTTAATTATATCTTGTATAAATTGTCCAATCTGCAAATGATAAAATCTCTTTCCTTATTTCATACTTACTTTTTCATTTATTATAAGTATTATTCTTGTCTATGCATAAGGTAGCTCTATTTAAGGTAGTTGTTTTCAAAGTCACTTCGTCCCGATCTAAGGAGTTGAATTACTCTTCTCCAAAGTAATATTCACTGGTTATTATAACTCTACTCTTATTTCTGTTGGTATCCCTTTTACTCTGTAATTCTTATAACCTACATGATATCAAGGTTAATGTACTCAAATGGAAAATTTACTTTGTTTTATTGCTTGCGCTAGTAATAAAAATTTGGCATGTATATAAATTGATGATGGGTCCCTCTTTCTTGTGAGGGAACCCATCAGATGGATAACGCACTGTAATGTACCACAAATTTGACAATATTTTTTTTTAAAAGGAAAAAACTATAGTCTAAAATGCAGGACAAATGTAGTGACACATTGAATAATTAAATCTTAACTAGTCAATATATATCTATATGTGGAAAGTATTTCATTGTCATAACTCCTTCTAAAAGGTTTTCAAGAGATCTTAAGATCTATACATCAGTTGCCACTAGGCGTTGCTACCAGCATTATCATTGTAATTGTCCATAGCCTAGACCTAACCTGTGTAACTCACTCATATAAGTCCTAGCTATATTTCTAAAACATATCACAAGGAACTTATGAATTAAAAATCTATACACCATACTCTAAATACACTTTATGTAATTCAAACTTGAACACTAACGTACATTTGAGAATGGACCTAGGTCCTAACCAATAAGTCTGAACTTCCGCTCTAGGGGTTTTGTTATTTTCCTTAGTGGTTATAACATTTTGAAATAAACTTGGACTATAAATTACAGTTGGAACCCTATTTGCATGTAACATTAGTCCACATTAACCATAACTTCTGGCTTGTACTAAAAATGAGAAGCATTAAAGAACCGTCCACCGCATAGTCAAACCTATCCTTGGGCATTAAATTTGTCGTAGTCATTAATGGTGTTAGGTCACCTTGGTTTTCCAGGTTCTAACATTATGCAGGGAAGAGCCACTACGGGCTTGCCACCTTGACTAACTTCACATGGAAACGAGACGGTGCCATACCTTCCATCATCCACCACTATCGTGAGGCACGTGGTGCCATTACCCTTTAGAATTCATTACATACAATTTATTTATCTGTGTTTTACTCCGTGATGTTAGGTTTATGAAACTATGGTAGCATGGTAGTCGCAGGGTGTTAGGTTGAATTCTCTAGGCAAAGATGACCACTGTCTTCGATAACCCTCTTGACTGTCTGGGTAGAACTAGTAGCAAGGCACTTAGCTGGTTTCCTTTACAAAGTGGAGGTCGCTGGTTTTCAAAACTTACCCTTGTCTTGTGAATGATAATATCCTTCCCTCTATGTATCATATTCCCATACTTGTCGAATCAATAGGGTTTTTCATTTGTGTTTTGAAGGAAGACTTTCCTCTACTAAATTCGGTTTAACCCAGAGGTTTTTTGTGAACGCGATCCTTGTGCTATGGGAGCTCTCTGCCCCAAATATTGATTTCTATTACGCATTTCTTATGCAATGTTTTACTATGATGGCCGATGTGACATCCCCAAAAATATAGAAAATAAAAATATTTTTTGAATTTAAATTGCTGGAAATTTATTTCCGTTTTTAGTAAATTCAAAATTGGAAAATTTTTGCCATTTATGGCAATTCTGAATTTCAAATTTTATCATTGTAATAAATGATTTTGACTATTGGGCAGAGATCTGATTTGTCCCAACTAGATATTGGACAATGACACTTGTTAAAAAAATAGAATATTTTATATTGATTGCAGGAAGAGAAATGGAACAACCATGTTACAAGTAGTTGACCATGACTCCATGAGTGGGGAACATGTTGGAACTACCCCTCGGCTTATTTTTACAAGTGGAAAGATAATGATTTGGCCATTGGAAGCCCTTGAAAATCAGGATTTAGGAAGCTGCAAAAATCCCAAGGAAGGGAAAAGACCTAGGCAAGTTACAAATAAGCATATGTGAAGAGGCGGGACGCTGCTAAGTATGTTGGAGGAAAAAGAGTCTAGTTTTTTTTTCATTTTTCCACTTGTTGTTATGAACACTAGAAAGGTTTGAGGCAAGGAAAAATGGATTGAATTGAAGGACTTTGTTGCAGAGGGATTGCCAAGTTCTCCCTTATGGACTCATGGTCAGGCTAGGGGATGAATCGAGCAAGAAATTGTGGCTACTCGGTTCTACGGTTGGGAGGAACATGGTTGTTCCCTTTGTTTTCTCCGCAAGATAGTTAAGATATGTTACTCTAAACTCCATCTGTCTGAATGATTTGTTTGTTAGATATACTGTTCATGTTATAGTTATACAGAAAAGAGTTATGGTTTTCTTTTTGTGTTAATGATCGTATAAATGTTGTAAGTCTTTTTCGTGTACCTAAATAATTCGATACTATACCTATGTTGGATGAATTGGTTTTTGTTTTAATGGGATCCTTAACGATGGTATTCATGCCATAACCTAGACAATGTGTATTTGAGAATTCAGTAAATAGATGATAGAATCTAATTGTAGAATTATTTTCTGGAATGTCATTTTGAGTTCATAAAAATATATATAGAATCGAATACCTAACAGTGAACGAAAATAAGTATTATATGTGTACATATGATTCCAAAATTTAAATAGAGTCAGGTATGAATATCAATGAATGAACAAAGTGTAAATAAGTATATATATGCTTCCAAAATTTTAAACAAAATTGAGCATGAATATCAAGGAACGAACAGAGTGCATATATATATATATATATATATGTGTGTGTGTGTGTGTGTGTGTGTGTGTGTGTGTGTGTGTGTGTGTGTGTGTTTCCAAAATTTTAAACACAATCGAGCATGTATACCAATGAACGAATAGGGAGATTAGACACACACACACACACACACACACACACATAGTTTCCAAGCCTGAAACAGAGTCGAATATACACGAACAGAGAAAATATATATATATATATATATATGTTTCAAAATCTTAATCAGAATCGGATATACACATCAATGAATGAACAAAGCGAACATATATATGCGTAAGTGTATTTCAACCATTAGAAGAGAAACACAGAGTCGATTAGGTAACAATTCACAAACAGAGCAATGTTCACATATTTCTATGATTCAAACTGAGCAGAGTCAAAACATGTGTCAGTGCACGAACAAAACCATTACATGCTCACATAAGTTCAAACTTGAAACAGAACCATTACATGCTCACATAAGTTCAAACTTGAAACATAACCGAATATTTAACAATGAGCGAACAATACTAAAATATGCTTTTATTCCCATTCTGTAAATTTCAATCAAGGGGTTGAAACATAGGGGAGCGATTCCATTATAGAATTACTAGCAAACAAATTGCTTCATATTTTGTTAGAAAGTTTTCCAAGAAAAGTCCAATTAGACAATTTTCGGTAACAAAAGACTACACAGACTGTCATCAACAATATCCAACAATAATGGCCAGTGTGACTAGTAATTTGTTCTGAATACAATGAATCACAGGGGTAATGTACAAAGTGTCGTAGATAATTTTTTCCCAAAATAGTCACCACAGCAGAAACACTACGAACATAATCAGGACTTGCATACTTATTATTTTTAAGGAGCGATTTGAGAGACATTTGTATGGAACCCAAGTACCTTTTCCATGTTGAATAGAAGCTAGTACTTGTACCGAGGAGAAAACATCCATGCACTCAACCATCACCGGAAAGTGGTAGCAAAATATTAAACTTCAAATCATAAAATCGAATAGTTGAGGTCCACAGGGATGCCAAACTACTTAACTTAAAAACGTCGCGACCTCCAGTGGCCATGCCTAGTTTGTAATCGTGACCCTGGCCGAGGAAAGTGATGCCTGGAAATTCTAGTGGGTACCTCGTAACAAAACAAAGTCCCACCATTAATACAACGATACCCCTTTTTCACACGGAGCTTTAAACAAAACCGGTTAACATAGGAAGTAATACTGCGAATTCAAGAAGATCAATCTTACATAAACAAAACTTTTCATGAACAGATATAAAGAGTCTGAGAAATGACACAATATATATAGATAAAAACAATCAACTTGCCAGGAAGTATTCCAGAAATAATTTACTAGTAGGCCATCACTATACTACAAATAGAATGAATCAAACATAGAGGAGGACAAAACGATAGACCCTTCTGTCTCTCTACGACGAATGGATAAACCCTTTCGGTGCTACACATGTTTTCCTCCAAAATAGTTTCCATTCTTAGAGTTAAGTAAAAGATTCAGAAGAAATCCATGGGACACAAACATAGGGCACTTGGCCATGGTGGTATAAAGTAAGGAACCTCGGTGTTAACCTCTACCCCGATCTATGCTAGAATGATGGGAGAGATCACATAAACTCTGACTCCTATTATAGAAAGTAAAAATTCTCTTTAACACACTCATGAACCCTGTTTTTCCTTGTTAAAAACTGAGGTTCGATAGTTCCATAGGGTCTTACCAGGTAGATGGTGGTTTCTATTGACTTCACCAACGAAGATCGCAAAGGTGGCAACCCTTTCCTGTGCAACAATGCTTAGTACAGAACCTCCTCTATGAAAAAACAGAAACGAAATGAGACTGCCAAAACGCTAGATGGACGATCACCACCCTTAACCATTCGGATGTACAAGACATGTGCTAGGGATTGTATGGAACATCATGATTGGGAAGAATAGGGGACGAGGCATCGGGACTGAGGCCAATTAAATTCCAAGTCAGAGTCTTAACTTCCCTTGATAGACGCACCTGCCTTCCTTCAATATGGAAGATATGTAGTTTAAACAATAGTATAACCATGACTGTCCAGTGTACACGATCGGTCGTTACACCTCAACTCTCTGAAGTGATCCTCTCGTTACACCAACCGAAGGAGGAGGGTAGTTAGTTAGTTATGCAGTGATCTAAGCGGGGTGAGTAGGGAAATGTTCATTATGGTGGAAGACCCCAGTCGTATTGTAACCAAAACATAACATAAGAGAGAAGTTCATGGTTACCCACCCTTAGTTTCACCTTTAATAACCATAGTCATCTAGGTATGCCCTTAATCCTAATGTCAACTCAGCTAGGTAAGAGTATAGGTAATTAATGTCAGAATTACAAAATGGTGCATGCAAGGTCCACTCCATCCCAACTACCTTAATTAGGAGAGTGGAAATACAATATTTGCGTATGGGTAAATAAATTTGTGTATCAACATTTACATAGTATAATATAGGGGTTTAGGAAAAGGCCCCGTTTTTTCATTGAAACTTCTCGTTGTGCTAAAGTAATATGCTCAAGGGTCACTCCAAGCCAAAGGAGATGTATGCACCCACCTTATGAAAATTTTAAGGATAATGTCCCTAGATTTTTTTATTATAAATTTGAGGTTGATTACAACCGAGATCTGTATAAAATATATTACATGGGTATACAATATTTTAATGTGTTGGCCAAGCTCTATATAATGTATTTCCATAGGTATGAAATAGTTTACTGTGTTGTCTGATCTATGAATAAGTGTTCCCATGTCCCATTTCCTTTATAACGATATTGTGTTTCCATGTCCCATTCTGTTATAATGATATTATGTTTCGATGTTCCATTCCGTTATAACGATATTGTGTTTCCATGCCTTCATTCCATTATAATGATACTGTATTTCCATGTCTTCATTTTGTTATAATGATATTGTTTTTTCCATGTCTCCATTCAGTTATAATGATACTGTGTTTGAATGGTTCTCTATACAATTCAACACTGGGTTCACCGGGTTCAGTTTCTGTGATTTCCTTTAAAAAAAAACTACCGGTCTTTCAAATCGTAACCCTTCAGGTTCCTCCCACTTCACACGTGGTCGAAAAACCCTAAACCCTTGTAATATTTGGTTTGGTTTTGGGTCTGCAATAACCCCACATTTTTAAAGGTATCTTACTGTACAAGCAATAACTTACTGTTTAAGGAGAAATACTATCATATTGAGATCTAATCGGAAGCTTTGATTAAGACTTGCCTATTAGTTCCATACCCAACCTTTTGTACGACCACAACCATACTTAACTTGCATTCTGTAAATTTATGATACAAAATACCCTCATTTATTGAAAGGCAATAATTCTCTTTGGATGAGATTATATATGCTGAGAAAAATAGGGTACCTCTGTTGAGAGGAAAAAGTTTCTCTATCACTAATAAACTCCCATGGGCATTCGACAAAGGTATAGGATGTTGGTTAAATTATTAACCCATTATAGATCCTTTCTTGGTTAAACATTATGATTCCCAAAATTCAGTAAAGGTCGGGATTGTTACTTACTTGCACTTGGATATCTTGTCGTGGTTGGGGTTGAACTCGTAGGGATTTAAATTATTCCGTGTATTTTACAAGAATTAGACTCACACAATCGTATCTCTTTCTACCTTCTTGTTAGATTTATGCATACTATGATATTGTTTCTGTAATATACCATATACAAGCACAGTCGTATCTCTTTCTACCTTGTTGTTAGATTCATAGTAATCTACCATATACAAGCACTTAGCATAAATAAAATAGGTCAAATGTAACTGATCAAGCACCAAGCATATTCACGTACATTAGATCTAACATTCTATACATAATTAGCACTGATAATAAGTAGATCTATCTAATCATCTCAAAGCTGTAACATCCCACTCTGGCGCACTTACAAAACTTATTCTTTGAGGACACTTGCTCGCAAGTGATCTGGATTTTATGATGATAAACTTTTTCCTTCATTATGATGTGTTAAGTTATATGACAGGATCTTTTTTACTACATTGATGTAGACAGGTGCTGCTGACTCAGCTTCATTTGAGTGTGCAGGGTTCAGACCTTGAGGATGCAGAGGCATCAGTGGAACTCCCTTGGACTCTGGATTGAGTCAGGGAGTGGGATTTTTGAGTTGTTTCATTTACGGTGATATTATTTCGATTTGATGATATGCTATTGATTTTATGATGTGTTGTTGACATGATCTGACATGATGGTTGATGATGCAGGCTGACGATAGCTTGCCGACCAGGCTCACATATGGAGTAAAGGGGCCACACATGAGTTCTAGAGAGATTGAGGGAGAGGTGTGGACAACAGCCCTGCCACAACCTACTAGCACTCCCGCCGTGGCTCGAACTGTAGGTTAACGATTACCTAGTTCGAGAGGATCCACGATGCCGTGAGGGTAGAATGCGACAGTCGCTCACGATGATTCTAAGGGGCGCGCAATAAGGCAGGGGCCTTATTCCTTAGAGCCCTTAGTCTCCCACAAGATTCACCTGGAGGAGTGTTGACTCCAGGGGTTATAGAGTCTACCAATCCGTTAAGCCAGCGATTGGCACCCTTGGAGCACGTGGTGCATCCTGAAGGGCACGTCGTGCAAAGAATTACAAGTCAGCGAGTGGCACCCTTGGAGCACATGGTGCGTCCTGAAGGGCATGTCGCGCGACAGAAGCAACCGAGGCGAGTGGCACCCTTGGAGCACATAGTGCATCCTGAAGGGCACGTCGCTTAGAGGATGATGATGAGACCACCTAGATGACCCCTAGACCGTAGCACCTGATAAATTCTTACAAACGCCTCCCCTAATTAAATTGCCGCCCTGTTCAATCAAACCTAGATTAACATATCTCTAAGATGAATTTGACTAGCCTAAGAAAAGATCCTCCAAAAATAAACCTAGGGCGTAAACTAACACCCACCTAGGAGTTA
>JASDQU010247983.1:0-16531 GCA_032191745.1 Picea mariana
TCAAGCTACAACTAGATGGAGAGACTGTCCCCAAGTTTATTCAGCTATGACTGAAGGGATGATTCCACACCCCATTTACCATATACAACTAGAAGGAGGCTACAATCCCCTAGTTTATCAACTACCACTGAAAGGATGCTTCGACACCCTATTTACTAGCCACAACTGGAAGGAGGCTACGACCCCCTAGTTTATCAGCTACCACTGAAAGGATGCTTCAACACCCTATTTACCAACTACAACTGGAAGGAGGCTATGAACCCCTATTTAGTAAACTACAACTGACAAGGAAGAACCTATTCCCCTATAGGCTCCAACCTGTTCTTGCACCACCCAACCGCCCTTAATTTCATAATGCAATTGAATCTCTATTTCTCTTCATTGAATTTGATTCATGCAACCATTAACACAAGTCCTATCAGATCTGACTTTTTTGACTTCAACTTGTTTTCCCTTGCTCCACCCTTCCTCCCTTTATGCAGGTTATAACACTAATAACTCTTTTACTGTACTCTATTCAAGGTGTTCATAAACAAACAAAGATACTATCAATTCTTCAAGTGTTCTTAGAATCATTAACTGATGCACATTCTACTTGTCTACTGCAACCTCTGCTTGTATGGTCTTCTGGTTATCTACATTCAAACTTCATATCTTTCTCTTTGGATTCTGTCATTTAATCTTCAATGAATATTTTGTAGTCCAATAAAGGTCTTCTATATCAATAACTAGTTTGCATAACTACTGCTCTGTCTTCTTCTCTTCTTGATCTTCAATAAGACATTGACAAGCCCATTAGAACCAACAATTCGTCTTCTTGAAATCTGCTTCTGTTTTGATCTTCTTATCTGAACTGAAGAGACACATTATTCTCACCACTCTTTCTCATTTATATATTCTTCCAACTGGTGTGAGCTATGAAACATTGTGTCCTTTGTTTGGACCATTGCACCCCTTCATTTAACAATAATCTTGTTTATTTTTCTTTATCCAAATATTATCGAGAAGCCCTTTCAATTTAAATAAAACACTTTTCATTAATCGATCATAGATATGAATCGATTTCATTTAAATTAATTACAAATCTCTGCAAATACTGTAGAAATCGAGTTCTGCTAAGGTGCTTCCTGCAAACCATTTACATATGATCGACAACGCAAAAACATGGGCTTATCAACTTAAGTGATGTATTATATTTTACCTTTATTTCTATTATTCCATACGACCATAGGTGGTGACCAGGCACTAGGCCAAGTGAGTGCTTGATCACTTATCAAAATCAATGATCACATTTTAATCTCCCGATGAGATGGACAAATGTCGGTACTTCGTGAATTTGTCCTTCAGGACTTCCAGCCTCTTTAAAAATCTCCCAAATAAAAGACACGTGTCCATAATCTTCAACAATTGAGAATGCTCTTGAAGTGTTAATCGGATCGAACGACTCATGTTCACTTCGGGACTTCAGGACTTAGGGAATTTTTTGGTGGTGAAACTCCTGAAGTAAAAACTCCCAGAGTGATGTAACTTGCTGATGTCACTTGTTGACGTGGCTCTTCCTTAGTGGCTATCATGTGTCACATATATTAGTGGCTTACATATTATTAAAGTACCTATGGGACCTTGACACTTTTCATCAGTTGATTATGCCACGTGTCCTTGCTGATGTCACTGTTCATGACGTGGGATCTCAATGTGAGTGATACGTGTCTTATCCTCATGACTTCAAATCTTCAGCCTTTGGGACTTCGGGTAATTCGATTTCTCCACTTCCCAGTTCTCTCGAAGTGATATTCCCCGAAGTGTAAATCTTGAGTAACTTGACTTCATCCAATGGTCATTCTTTAACCCGAAAAGTCTTAACACGATCCAACGACTGTCGAGAATTCAACTATTCGGGATTTCAGGCCTTTGGCCTTGCTTATCCTATCCTTCTACTTTCCTTGATCTGATGGTCAAGATATATTTTGAAGTGTTTCCTTAGATCAAATGACTTACATTTATTTCAGGACATTTGTGGCTTACTCTTTCCTTCCACTAAACATGATATGATGGTCCTGATATCTCTCGAAGTGTTCTTCATATCAGGTGGTTCACATTTTCTTCGGTACTTCAGCCTTAAGGTGATATTACTTGTTCTGAACCCTTTTCTCCCGAAGTGGTCAGCGTCGAAGTTGACCACTGCTACCTCGACGTGCTCTGAATGGATCAGACGGTCCTCATTTACTTCAGGACTTCGTATCGTATGGCCTTCGTCTTTGCTTATCCTATCCTTACACTTAACTTGATGCAATGATTGATGTGGATTATAGAACCATAACTTGCAAGTGGTTTGATTCGTCACCCAAACTCCACAATTGAAGTTGTGCGATTGTTGGTGAGTCAACCTTAGTCGTTGATCTTTGAGTCGATGAGATCTGTCGATCTAGACTAATTGCGGGATTGAAAATAATGTGTAGTTTATTTCTCCCTTCACGCTCCACAATCAATCCCTACCCTTGATCCACGCCTTCATATTTTATGGTCACAACTTGATCTGATCATTGACCAATCCTCCAATGATTCTTAAGCCCGCAGTCACTCATATGACCGACATGCAATGTGTATATATATATATATATATATATATAATATATTTCCAATGAACAACCAATATCCTTCATCATTAGTTCGACAATTATTGTCGCTTTGACCAAAAGTTAGGGGGCCTGATAGATCATCGGGCTCCAGGATGGTGAGGTTCTCGAGGATTCCAAGCACCTAGAGCCCCCACCATACCCTTGCACTACGCATCAATAAGCTATAGAGAGTGTTGTGTATATAAACCTACATAAGCTTTTTCACACTTCCAATATGGGATAAATCCTGTTACATGAGATGATCAACACCATCAATTTCTTGATTGGATGGCTACCGAGGCTTCTCACCTTTTCCTGTGCATTGATCAAATTCTCAGTCTTTCCATCGATCGCAATGAAATTTCTACACTACTCTCTTCCTTCTAAGATTTTATTTCTACATACTGTCTGACATTTTCTGCTAACTATTATATTGCATTTATTTATTTGTCATGAACTCTGCATATTGTTATACTATTTGACATCAATGGAAACACATTAATGAAACTATGTTGAACAATCTCCACCTTTGTCATTGATCGAAAGACACCAACTTCATACACAAAATCCCCCTGTGATGATGCTTCTCTCCTCTGAAGTTACTCTCCCCCTTTGACATCAGTGGAAAAGTATTTCTCCTCCTATGATTTGTCTGTCTATATGCTAATGATCAATATATGAAATCTGGTAACTCTTCCTACCATCATGCTCTGGGTTCCATAACTGAATAACTCCCCCTTTCAGTATGCTCTATCTGCCTCTGACTGTTATCCCCTTTTGTTTCTAAAAAGGGTAGCTCTTCCTGGAAAGGTATCTCCTCTTGTTATCTCTACATGATGTCATGTATATCATAATGCTGCTGCTGCGGATACTGTTGTCCTACTGGAACACTGTGCAATTGTAGCTCATATTTTTCAAACGACCCTTGGATCTATCCATTGATTCTCATCGATTTATAGCCATATGTATCCATCTCTATCCATGATACTTTTCTACTGTGCATTTCTCTAAAGTAGTCTGAGAAATTTTATACTATGCTTGTCACATGATCGCAATTATTTTTTCAATAATTGAATTCACTCATGTTCACTTGTTCAATCTTTTCTATCCACATCTGTGAATGTCCTAGTTTGTTGAACTTTGTTCTCTGATCTTCTATTACTACAACTTCATTTTTCTTCCATGTTTCCTTTACTATTCTTTTCATATTTGTATGAAACATTTCTCATTGACTGTCTTCTTGAGTACCAACAGTTATGGGCTTTGTGGCCATATCCACCATAACTGTAGCATCTCATAGTGTAACAATGTGTAGCAATATGTACAACAAGATTGCAGTTCCATCAAGGATCGTATTCATTGCCATTGAGTTACTTTTCTTGGATTTCTTTTGAGCTGGAGTCCTTACTCTATTTGTTGGGAAGTAATCAATGATCACTGAATTCCATACTTCATGTCCCAATGCCTTCATATGACTTTCCATTCTTGTACTCCAAAATATGTATTCTTCTTTTCTAGGTATTGTAGTTCCATTCATAGTGTAAATATTTTGTCCATCCATGTGTGCTTAATTTGATCTTCCTTTCATTTTGTTAGGCTATTCTTAAAGGAACCTTTCTTTGATACCAATTGATGGAATATCCAACAATACTAAGAGTGGGGGGGGGGTGAATCAATATTTCCTACCTTTTGCTTTTTAATTTCTTCAATATTAAGAACACAAATTAATTATTCAATTAAGCAATATATGATGAACAAAAAACCCTTATGAACACATGATTTTATCGTGGAACCCAACAAGGAAAACCACCAAATCTTTTTTCATTAATAAATTGTTCTTTTACAAAATTGTTTTCAAGCTACAACTTGATGGAGAGACTCTCCCCAAGTTTCTTCAGCTACAAATGAAGGGATGCTTCCACACCCCATTTACCAGCTATGACTAGAAGGAGGCTACGACCCCCTAGTTTATCAGCTACCACTGAAAGGATGCTTCGACACCCTATTTACCAACCACAACTGGAAGGAGGCTACGACCCCTTAGTTTATCAACTACCACTTAAAGGATGCTTCGACACCCTATTTAGCAGCTACAACTAGAAGGAGGATACGGCCCTCTATTTAGTCAGATACAAATGACAAGGATGCACCTACTCCCCTGCAGGCTCCAACCTTCCCTTGCACCACCCTACCACCCTTAATTTCACAATGCAATTCAATCTCTACTGCTCTTCATTGAATTTGATTCATGCAACCATTAACACAAGTCCTATCATATCTAAATTTTTTGACTTCGACTTTTTTCCCTTGCTCCACCCTTCCTCCCTTTATGCAGGTTATAACACTTATAAATATTTTACTATACTTTGTTCAAGGTGTTCATAAACAAACAAATATACTATCAATTCTTCAAGTCTTCTTAGAATCATTAACCAATGTACATTCTACTTGTTTGCTGCAACCTCTGCTTGTATGGTCTTCTGGTTATTTGTAGTCAAACTTCATCTCTTGCTCTTTGGCTTCTGTCATTTAATATTTAATGAATCTTCTATAGTCCCATAAAGGTTTTCTATATCAAATACTGGTTTTCATAACTTCTTCTCTGTCTTCTTCTGTTCTTGATCTTCAATAAGACATTGACAAGCCCATTAGAACAAACAATTCTTCTTCTTAATCTCTGCTTTTGTTTTGATATTCTTATCTGAACTACAGAGACACATTCTTCTCACCACTCTTTCTCATTTATATATTCTTCCAACTGGTGTGAGCTATTAAACATTGTGTTCTTTGTTTGGACCATCACACCCCTTCATTTAACAATAATCTCGTTTGTTTTTATTTATCCAAATATTATCGAGAATGCCTTTCTATTTAAAGAAAATGCTTTTCATTAATCGATCATACATATGGATCAATTTCATTTAACTTAATTCCAAATATTTTCAAATGATGCAAAAATAGAGTTCTGCTGAGGCACTTCCTAGAAACCATTTACATATGACCGATAACACAAAAGCACAGGATTATCAACTTAAGCAATGTATTATATTTTACCTTTATTTCTCTTATTCCATATGACCATAGGCAGTGATCGGGCGCTAGGCCAAGCAAGTGCTTGATAACTTATCAAAATCAACGGTCATGTTTTAATCTCTCGATGAGATGGGCAATTGTCAGTACTTTAGGACTTCGTCCTTCACGACTTCCAACCTATTTAAAAATCTCCCGAATAAAAGATGCATGTCCATAATCTTCAATGGTTGAGAATTATCTTGAAGTGTTCTCCATATCCAACGACTCATGTCCACTTCAGGACTTCGGCCTTCGGGACTTCAGGACCTAGGGCATTTGCTGGTGGTGAAAATCTCGAAGTAAAAACTCCCAGAGTGACGTAACTTGCTGACATCACTTGTTGACATGGCACTTCCTGAGTGGCTGCCACATGCCACCTAGATTTGTGGCTTACGTATGCTTAAGGTACCTACGGTACCTTGACACTTGTCATCAACTGATTATGCCACATTTCCTTGTAGACATCACTGTGCATGACACGAGTTCTCAGTGTGAGTGATACATGTCTTATCCTTGTGACTTCAGAACTTTGGCCTTCGGGACTTCGGGTAATTCGATTTCTCCACTTCCCAGTTCTCACGAAGTGAGATTCCCCAAAGTGTAAACCTAGACACTAGTACATATTGTAAAAATTCCAACGTTTTATTTGTGGCTTTATGGACAAAATTGGCCATACTATTGAAAAATAGAGGAATTTTTTTTTCCCATATTGCTCGATAACGTCGCTATTGCCACGTTGACGTCTCTCTTGCCACGTTGTCATATCTCTTGCCACATTTTCCACATAGTCATTTCTCTTGCCACGTTTGTGACATAGTCACCTCTCTTGCCACGTTTGCGAACATAGTTGTCGCAGTTGCAAACATCATAGTCGGTCATACTAGTTTTGGCTCTAGGACTTTAGTATATGCCCAGGGCTCAAGGTAGAAGGTACTAGGATGAATTGATGAAATGATCATTCAGATAGCTCAAGATGGAAAGTACTAGGATGAAATGATGAAGGAATTCCATTGAGGACATGAATTGATGAATTAAGGACATGGTGGTACCAACTTAGAAAATAGAGAGATATGATTTTTGTCACCTGGAATTAAGTTCACTAGCAATAATAAAGAGTATTAGAGATAGTGGAAGAAAGAAAATAGGATATTGGGCATACCTTTAAGTTATATAAGAGTAAAGTGGTGGAAGACCGAAGGCACTTGGAAAAATCTAGAAAATATATCAACTAGTTCATAGATGAAGAACTAAAATTAAACTAAGGGTTTGTGAGTTTAATTGATTCCTCCTACCTTCATGCACGACTATATAAATGTAAATGCCTCGACTTATTTGGATGTTGAATATTAGATATATATTACGTGGGTAGTGGATGTGAGATATTGAGTCATGTTTTGGACCTATACTACTGTTGCATCTTGGTGAATGAATCAATGCCATGTAAGTATGTACTGGATTGTGCTCGAAGTTAATGGAATGAGGCCGTCCTTTAAATTTTTGGTTGCCTCTATATTGTATGGGGGAAATGTCATTTACTTCTATTTTTTTTTATCTATTTTGTTAAATGAAAACATTGTGATTACATAGATTTTGTGTACTTAGATTTATACAAATCATGATCTATATGGCAATGTTCAATAGTTGAATGGGTAGAAGGAGGTTGCAATTTCATGTTAAGAGGTATGCAATGATAATTACTATTTAGTGTAGTTATAAATATAGGAAATGGTTTTGTTAGTCATATTTTTTTATCCCATACAAAATCCTTTATGTCTCGACAAAATGCTTCTGGTGAGACCTCCCCCTCTATGGGGATTGAAATGCCAATGCCTAGACTAGTACAATAGAACCCTTGTTAGACATTGATGCGAACTTAGGTCTCAAATTGAACAAACAACACATCTATTAGCGTCAGAAGTCACCCCTGGATTGCAGCAGGAGCAGAGCCCGACGCCCATCAGTTTATGTCACGATTTGTTTAATGGGGTGATTGAATGGAAGTTAACTCAAAATGATGTGGTTCTAACTCCTAAACTAGGCCAGGCATGCATGGGAAAGTGAGGTCTTAGATAACTTCAGACAGTGAGTTGTAGTAAGGGTGAGTAAGGGGGAATACTTGTATAAGAGAAAAGCAAAGGTCTGTTGTAAACAATAGGTTTCTAACAAACTGTAGAAGAAGGCATCTCAACGCAAGATCTTCTTACATTCAAACGCAGAAAACCAGAGAATACAATGATGCCACAATAAATCCTTTATCATAACATAATTGCAATCATTCGCACAAATCAGTGGATCACGAACTCTCTTAGTATGAGATGAAAATTAGATGGAGTAAGAAAGACTGTCTGTCATAAAACAAGAAATCTCACATGCAAATGCATAACCAGAAAGCTAGAATATCTAAAACTTTACAGTCGGGAGCTTTGCTCTACCATCGATAGATTACAAAATACCAAGACTGAGTCTATATACTCAGAAAAATTGCCTAACAGAGGTGTCCTCAGTCATCCAAGGCTTGGTGTCCCTTCAGCCAAATTCGGACGGGTATTCTTTGTCAGACGCCACCTTAACTGTGCATGGTTCCTGTAGGGGGATTAGCTGAACCAGTAAATGCTGAGTTAGCATGTGCAGATCTCCTCTGGCTAGTCGAGGACTCGGCATGGATTCTTTGGAAAAAAGGGTATACAGGACCCTCTCGAGCAGACCGCCTGCTAGACCCTCCATACCTTACACTTAATGCATGAGGAGAGGTTTCAACCACCCCTTCTCGCCTTCATTTACTCCAAGAGAAAATCAGGACTGAAGTCGAATCAGATGGCGTAGGGAGATCATGATGATCCTTTCGTCGACCAGAATCGACACCTTTGGCCTTCTTTACACAACTCCTTTCTTTCCTAAGTGACCACGGGCTGTGACCATGTGCTTATTCTCAAGGCACTTTCGGCGTTCGCGAATGGGAAGGAGCTAATCCTTGCTCATCACAGTCGCGATGAGCGAAACACCGAGACAAATTAATCTGGTGCCACGCATCCTTCTAGATCTGATGGTTCTGAACTCTCCCGATGATGTTGTGGGCCCGGATCTTGGACACTCCCGACACCTCGCGCACCAGGAATACGACAATGCTGCACCTTGCGCCTCGAAATCGTGATGGGTGAAATGGCGATGTGCCTAATCATGCGCCAGGTGTCTACTGTGGATGGACGACCGAGATTGCTTCGTAATACTGCGGGCCCAACTTTGGGCACCTTCAGAGCTTTCGGGGTTCGGGGTTTCGAGATATAGAACAACATGAAACTCTCACCCCTCAAACTCCCGAATGCCGAAACGCCGACGCAACTAGATCTCGCTCCACGCATCCTCTAGATGGATGGCTGATATCCTTCCCTACACACAATACGGGTGCTATCCATTGCGCTAACCTCGACGCAACTTCGCTAACCGCGATTCCCCGCTGACCGTTGATCTGTTCCTTTGGGTGAATCCTGACCATTGAAATCAGACTGCTCGCTCGCTTGATTTTAAGTTCGAAAAGGACTTCTTCTATGCGCTGCGCTTGGGCGCTCCTCGTGCAACCTGCAGACCTGGATATCCCGATGCTGAAGACAAGTAATGTTGCTAACAAAATCCATGTACAAATATTAAATATAATAAACTATCATCACTTTAAATCACACTATCTAGGTCCACAACCAACAAAATAAGGATGCATTTACAATATTTTAGAATCAAATACAATGTCATAATATTTTACAATACTTTGAAAAAGTACATGAAGTGTGACGTGGCTTTCCAGTGAGAATGAGAATATGACACTTAATTAGGCTAAAACATATTCAACCCTAAATGTATGTTTGTTTTTTCACAAAGCATAAGGACTCAACACTATATGGTTGAGATAGTGAAATATTATTGCCAAGTTGGTTTTCATTGCTTCTTTCAAGAAATTACTATGCAAAGTCTTCAAAATATAGAACTGGGTGGTTAATGTTATATGTCTAAAGAGTTGGATTTTGAAAATGATTATCAAACTAGAGAATATTACTAAACTAGTGTGGAACTATAAAGCGAGAAGTGAGAGAAAAATTGCGAGTCTTGAGTTGAGAATGCTTGCAAAATCCAAGATATAGTTAGGGTTAAAAATAGTTTCTAATTTTGAATAGTTGAGAGAGGAAAAAAATGTATCAGCTACCATATCCGATAAAAATCAAACAGTTACAATCCACTTAAATGTGAACAATTCATAAATCATTAAGTCAAAAAGTAGGAGAGGGGAAGCATGAGAGAATGCACACAACATAATGCATGAGAAACCTGTTCTATTTCACTAGTTTTGAAGGATCATGGATACCCTCATGAAGTTCTTACCTACAGAATACAATGGTATAATATCCAAATCATATATGTTGGATCTTGCAAGATGTCAAAATTTGACAACTTTTAATGCAAAATCCCTATAACAGGTTAAATCATTATTCCTCTATTGAAGTACTACATGTGTGTTTTATTCAAATCCAATCCTTCCAAAGGTCATGTGCAAACCACTAACATAATTAACACATATTTTCATCAAGGATGAGCCCAATTAATATAAAAACTATCACTTCAAAGAATCTTCTAATTGTAGGTCCATTCATTTAGGCCCACTTATCCAAAAGTGGATAACTAATTTATATTTCACCCCACCCATCCTCTAGTAGGTTTTGAACCATTTACGTCAACTGCCCAATCCCTTTGTATTATTTTCCTCTTTCACATGTTCATTTGAATGTATTAGGATAAGTTATGCCTCTTGTAAGTTTTCCCATGCTTCAACTGTCATAGTACCAAGCAGATGCCACATCGACTCTCATTAGTCACACACATGGAGATAGCCACATGTGAACTTTCAAAAATATTCATTAGGATATTCTAGAGGGCCTAAAACCCTAACCCTAATCAAGAGTTAGGGTATGATAAAACCTAACTCCAACCTTAGATATTCATCAAGATATGTTAAACATTGAGTTGCAAGGAAAATAAGGGTTTTCATTCCTATTGTATTGATTTGTTGTTCCATAGGTGCATAGAAAAAAGGAGTGGGATATTTTGAGCAGAATAGAGGAAGTAGAAGACATTGGGGTCAACCTAGAAGAATAGAGGAAGTAGAAGCAAAATATTTTGAGATAAACACTTAGAGGTATAGTTTTATTGAGTGTCAACCTAGGTGGCACATAGGGATTGGGAAGTTCAATGCCAAATGATGTTGGTACAAGTCATTGGGGGCTTTGGCCATAGTTTGATGATAGACAAGGAGACTCACGTCCATTCATGAAAATACTTTTATGCTCATGCTCATTCATGAAAATACTTTTATGCTCACGCCCATTCATGAACTCACGCCCATTCACAAGAAGAGATAGCTAAGAGCTCGAGCTCACGGTTAGAGAGAGCTCGAGGAGGGCATAGGGAGAGAGCTCACAAGCTGTGTGGTTAGAGAGATCTCATGGAGGGCACTGAGAGAGAGCTCACGAAGGGCACTAGGAGAGAGAGCTCACGGAGGGCACCGACCAGGAGAGAGAGCTCGCAAAGAGAATGGTAAGTTGTTGAAAATACTTTTCTGTATTTGTTTATTCTCTCTTTTGTTCCTTTACCATTGTCAATAAGATCCTCATTTTTCATACCAAAGTTTGTTTCCTCCTTTTCTTGGATTTCCCAGAGCAATGCTTAATGCAATCATGATGGGGATTTGTGAAATTTATTTGCTTCTCCTCTACCATAGCTGAAAGAAAGCGTCCAACTAAAGAACATAATCCACATAATCCACATAAGGCTCATCATGCCAACATAATATGGTATTAAGAGATTTATTGGTCACTGATAAATTGGGCACTTACAATGTTGTACAGAAAAACTGTGATTCCAGATAGGAATTATACAATATCCATGAAACTAATAAGCATACTTTTCCTTACGAGGAAAGTCAAAATTGTTACGACAGATTAAACAATAATAATTTTCTGGGGGATAATCCAATCTCATTATAAATCCTTCTTGTTCTGATGGAGTAACCCAAGGTGAGGCTATATTATTTTATGAGTAAAGTGAATTGACACCATCCACATTATTTTCAAACATCTTGGGATTACATTCGCTCTGAAATAATTAATGCATTCAACACCTACAACAATTAAGACATGTCAATAATAGATAGTATCAATGCATCCACAATGAATGGAATTTTGACATGTATTACAAATATCCCTGGTATCATATCTGACTGAGCAGACCATATTAACACATCTCCTTGATGTTATATCACCTCATCCAACATAGCTTAAATGTATAGCATCAAATCCATCAAGCTTTATCAAATTTGGTTTAAAGTCATTTTCCTTCTCTTTGATTTTCAATTATGTCCATTGTGTGCTTCCTCTTCATCAATAACTAAGATATAGTTGTATTGTGCTAGTTGTTCCTTCCAAACCCCTGTTTGAATATTTAAATCTTCCTAGGACTGAGCCAAAAAATCCATTTCCCTACATCATTCTCATGGAGTATTGCAATCAAGTGTTTTACATAACCAAATACGATCTAGTGTATCATGACATGCATTTCCCTTCTTTCTTCATATTCAATAGAGTAATATAAATAAAATTGAATGGAAAGCTAAAATCCAAGATGAATTTTTGAACACTAAAGTCTCCTTTTCAAAGCATCCAAACAATGGTTTCTATCTTGGGCCCATAAAAAGCACCATTTCCTTTATTAATCTACCACGGTTTGATTAAATCTCCTTGAGCAACCATGTAGGTTGAAATTTTTGACTCATTCTTCAGATATCCATTCCAGCCTATGTATGAAAAAATATCTCCATTTCCCACAACCTATAGGTCAATAGGAGTTTGTCTTTCCCATTGGTAGATGTAATCCCAATATATAATCTTTCTATAATGTATTTTTCATGTTTTCCCATGTATTGTTATGGATACTACTCTTGATTTATTGATGTTTGAAATAAGTGGGTAGACACAATTCCTTCCTTTAAAATAACATATTTGCATCTTAATTGTCAAAAGTTTTTCCATGAATCTAACAATAACTTTAATTGTATTTCACATTCTTGAAAGTTTTGCAAGAAGAGAAGAACTATCTCTTTCCATGAGATTCATTTTACACCTTGAATCCATAACGATTTGGTGGTTTCTACTGTTGGGTTTGGTGAAGAAACTTGTATCATGAACCATATTTAGGAGAATCTAGATAGTTTCAAATTTCTTTTGAGGTTGTGTACAGTGTCAACAGTCTATGTCAGAGTAGCTACCAGGTATCCAAACAGATAAGAATGTTATCCACATTGAATTTGATGTCTTGACTGAAGTAGAGAGCACACAAAGAAGTGAATATGCCAGTCATCGAAGTGCATCAGAAATTTCATACTTGTCTATTGGGTAAAATATCAATTGCCAGTCTCATGGATTTCAATCTTTAAAATGCAGACATGGACAATATGGCATTATTCCCAACACCTAAGGTGACTAAATGAAATGCCATCATGCATGACATGAAATTTATAGCACAACCTTTTCCATCTGCCATAACAACCTTAAAGCAAAGGGTCTGCCATCTGACTAATTGCAAAGGGTCTACCATCTAACTAATTTCATTGAAGCATTTGTATGTATTACTAAAAAATTAATTAAAACCACCCCAAATAAGGACAAGCTAATTATAAAATTCAAAAGAATTGGTTTTAAATTTAAGAACCCTGCCATTAATATAAATTTGGGGCAAAAATTAGCATGCTGCCACTTTCTCTCTTTTGGTAACACCAACCAATGATGGAACTAGTCTTTTGGGAACATGTGCAAATAGATCCACTCCACTTAAATTGGTTTGACAATTTGATTTGTATTTGAGCAAGGTAGATCTTGATCATGATCTAGTGGATCTTTATCTAGATTTGAAACAGGAATATCGACATATTATATTTATTCTCAAACACTTTTGAAATGGTGGTGACCATGATGATGATGATGATGACTTCTTGGGAGGCCCATCTACTAGTTACTCTCCCTCTGTATCACCCAAATACTCTACCTAAGTGGGATATCTCCACCATTATTTATGCAACTAAGTTTCTTATTGGTCCCAAGAGTTATCAAGGGACTTTTATAACTCCACCTCAAACTATTATTACTCAGCTGGTTGACATTCCTGCAAAATACCAAGATATTTCCCTCAAGTCACTCTAGAGCATGATTTATATTATTGAGGAATTTGATGGATTTTTGAGGGAGCCATGTGGAGTTCAGGGGGGTAATACCCTTGTTCTTCATTGAGGAGTGAATACAAATCTTGTGATATAATGATTTCCCTCTATGGCCCCAGTTCAAATTAAGAAGAGGTGTTAGAATTATTGGTGTAATATTCACATGTGGCCACAACACACTCATATGTATCGTTAATGTATTTGTGATCATAGATAAAACCATCCTTTAATCAATTATTATCATTTATTTTAATACTATGGATTGGTTAAGGCCAACCTAGTCAAACTTGTACACGTAGGCTCATCAACCCCTCATAGGGGTAGAAACCTACTTGAGTTGTGTATAAATACACCACAACTCTCATTTGTACATCATTGCCTTGTGATATTCTTGATCTCTCTTAAGTTATTTATGCCTAAAGGAACCTATATATTTGACATTCTTTTGTGATTTTCATTTCATTATTTTATGAGAATTTGTGCATCTCTTATGTGGAACATTTGTGCTTGGGTATTTTTCTCACTCTATAGTGTACTGTGCACTTGTCACTATGCTATATCAAGATTGGGTTTCTCTTTGGTTGCATTCGATTCTCCTACTTTCATTTGTGAATATTGACATAACTCCCCCTACCTAGCTATCCTGTTGGATTCAATAATTTCATGCTCCGTGGTTGGAAAGAGAGGCCCGATGTATCCCTTCACAAATTTCCTCTTCTTTTCGCTCATAAAATTCCCCTGGCTCATAACACTCTAGAATACAGAGCTAACATATGCTTCTCTCTCTCAAGATAGAGGCGCTAAATCTGTTATCGATTCCACCATATCAACTATAAGCTTGGAGGAAAACAATGTTGGCAAATTCAGTGAAAAGACAGAGTGAACAGACAGCGAATGCTTGTCATTGATGACAACAGTGGAGATGGCAGGATAAGAGATTCGAACGTAAAATCTCAGGAGGAACAGCATGGAGAAGACACGCGCAACAAAGCTCGAGATACAGGAGTTTGCAGAGGAGAAGGAAGATGGTGACTGTTGGATCCCATTCAAATTTCCTAAAAGGCCGATAGTCGTCAGATCTACAGAAGTTGCGCAGAGGTTAAGCGTAGGGGTTAAGTCCTACTGTGCAGAGGAGAAATCCCGGAGGAATAGGGACCGTCCATTTGCAAGGATAGGTGGCAAAGGATCGGGCGCTGTCGGAGTTTTTGCTCATCGGAGAATCGGGAATCGGAGTTTCACGAGTCCCGTGTTCAATTACAACGAAAACTCTGAAATCGCGATATGCGATTTCGCGATTTGATCGCAGCCATCGAGATAGAAGTGATTTGGACCATTGAATCTCTGCATGGAGTGCGAGTACAGTTGTGGTTGTGGAGATGACTCAGTGACCGTTAGATCCAAGCGCAAGACCCGATCATCGTTGGATCAAAGATAACCTGCACGCCCTTTAAAGTACAAGGAGAAGTGGGAGTAATTGCGATGTGAAAAATCGCGAGATCTAATCTGAGCCGTCGAGCTAGAATTGATATGGATCATTGAATCTTTGCATGGAGTATCAGGAATTGGGGATCAGGACTTTGAAATGTCAAAATCTCTTGACAACGAGAAACCCAAAATCGCGATATGCAATTTTGCGATGGAATCACAGCCATTGGATAAGAAGTGATTTGGACCATTGATCACAGCCCGTATTGGATTATCGGGGATTGGGATTTCATTATGCAAAGAACACAATGCAACAAAAACTCCGATTTCATGATATGCGAAATCGCGATTGAATCCAGACTGTCAGATCGAGAAATGATCAGGACCGTTGATCAAACTCTACGTCGGAGTTTCGTGAATCGGGATATGGTAAGGATTGCAACATGAATTGCGAAATCACGATATGCGATATCACGACATGATCGTAAACGTTGAGCCAAAATTACACCTGGATCGTTGATTTGACCGATATATGGAATTTTGTGTATCGGGATTTATAAGTGAAAAGAACATTGAACATGAAGAATGCCGAAACTCGATTTAAAAGGCAAGAATTATAAAGACTATCTAACGGTGCGGATAAAGTTTGAAACTGATCGGAGGGCTGCTGTTCTTCCTCACCTGTTAACGCTTCAGTTATGAATCCGTTAAGAGAAACATACTGATAATGACAAACCGGTTAGCGTTTCAGTTGCGAAGACAGATGTCCTTGTATGATCTATTGGAAGGGGAAGTGGAATCGTCAAGGAAGCGTGTATAAAATAAAATGAGTGAGACTGAACCGCGTTGGTTGTTCTGTATGGAAAAAGAATGAAATAGTGAGAAAGGAGAAAGGAGAAGATACTAAGGATGAAGTTTTAATTGATGTACAGAATGAAATGAAATGTATATCAGAAACAGAGCAAATGACAGGCAGAGTAGATGAAGAACATAATGACAGAAGAATGTGATGCAGAGAAGACCTGTTGAGGAAGAGAAGAATTGCAGAACAATTTGCAGAGCAGACCTGTTGAGGAAGAGAAGAATTGCAGAACAATTTGTTGAAGATCAGATTTATAGAACAGGTTAAAAATGGTAAGAAGTGATTTATCTGAATAATTTGTCT
>JASDQU010247986.1:0-10092 GCA_032191745.1 Picea mariana
AATTATGCAAATTGTTAATAAAATACATCGTTGCATGTAGACCGACCACGAATAAAGAGTGATGGGGGACAAAGCTTCACCAGGTAGGGAAAGGGATGGGAATGAGAGGATAGGAAATAGGGGCTAAGATAGGGGGCTTAAACCAAGGGAATATTATAATATATTCCTGAAAAATGAAAATGTTAAAATGGGTGAAAATAAACCGAGTTATCCTAAGTTCCTGGGAAAGGGATGAATGCTAAATGGAGTGCATGTAGCTCCAGGAAGACATGTGTCTACCTAGACACATGCATATAAAGATGTAGAGACATCTCATTGGGGGGGTTCGCTCCCCATTATCCCATCCTTCGCCTAACTTGTATGTCCTCCATCATGGACCTCTACATATTGGGTGCACCTCTGAAAACAATAACTCGGGAAGACGACCTGTGTGCCTATGAAGACTAGCATATATCTACTTTCCAAAACTGTGTTGTACCTTACCAAGTTGTGGTTGTTTCCATCCCTGAGCTATATTGGACCTTTTTTTTTTTCCTCACCTTGCTGGAACTGAATTGAAGCTCATTGAATAAGTGGGTTGTCAAGCTTGTGATTGAAGAAGCGGGTTGTCAGGCTTGTGGTTGAAGAGGTGGGTTGTCAAGCCTATGAGCATCTCTCTCTGAGTGAGAGAGTTTTTTGGGGAGTGATTTTCTCCTAGAGAGGGTCCAACATCGGCTACAAAACTCTGAGGATTCTTGATCCGACCTGTTGCCGAGATCCTGAAAGGGAAGTGGAGTAGTTGATGGATTGTGGAATAGTGAAGGTGCATATTCCCGGGGTGGAACAAGAATGTGGGGAATGAGAGTCCATGAATAGTGGGTGTAAAAAGGCTCTTGGAAGGAATCCTTCCAGTTGCAATGTGAAGTCTCTTGTAATCTTAGCCTAGTCTAGGATTCCTTTTCCCTGGGTGGAGCTTAGTCCCAGCTCAGGGATGAACCACTACTGAGCATGATGAGAAGCGTGGTCTAAGGCTAGGAGTTTCATGGAAGGTTTGCACGTAGTTGGTGGATCTCAATTAAAATATAAGTATTCATTCCCCTGTTCATTCACATGCTATGTATTTATATATGTTGTTACATCTATGGTTATGTCTGGATTATTGCATGTATGCTTTTATGGTTAATTCATCATTAATCTATGTATGGTTAGAATATTTTGTATGTGTTCTTATAGAGACAAAATGTTTTGTTTTATTTCTGCATGAATAAGTATCATGAACATAGTACTGTAACTATTAATATAAGAGAGAGATATGGTAGAGTGAAATTCTATAGTGATGTTGCCCGACTTGGTGGCTGGGAACGTTAAAAAATGGTATCAGAGCTAAGAGAGACATCTTGTAGTAACATTCCTCAGCCTGTTAGTGGCTAGGGATATTAAAAAATAGTCATTGCATTGGGGGGCTTTGCTCCCCATTCTCCCATCCTTCACCTAACTTGTATGGCCTCCATCGTGGACCTCTGCATCTTGGATGCACCTTTGAAACCAATAAATTGGGAAGCTGACCTATGTGCTTGTGAAGCCCAACATATCTGTACTTGCCAAAATCGTGTTGTACCTTATTGAATTGTGGTTGTTTCCATCCCCTGAGCTATATTGAACCTTTATTGTTGTCCTCACCTTCCTGGAACTGAGTTGAAGTTGGTTGAAGAAGTGGGTTGTTAGGCCTGTAGTTGAAGAAGTGGGTTGTTATGTCTGTGGTTGAAGAGGCAGGTTTTCAATACTGTGAGCAACTCTCTCCATGTGAGAGTTTTTTGGGACGTGATTTTCTTCTAGAGAGAGTCCAACACCAGCTACGGAGCTCTGAGGATTCCTGATCCGGCCTATTGCTGAGACCCTTGAAGGGAATTGGAGCAGCCGATGGACTATGGAACAATGACGGTACATATTCCAGGGGTGGAACAAGCATGTTGGGAATGAGAGTCCATGAGTAGTGGGCTTAAGAAGACTCTTGGAGAGAATCCTTCTAGTTGCACTGTGCAGTCTCCTGTAACCTCAACCTAGTCTAGGATTCCTTTTCCCTAGGTGGAGCTTAGTCCCATCTTGGGGGTGACCCACTGCTAAGTGTGATGAGCAAAATGGTATAAGGATGGGAGGTTCGTGGAAGATCTGCACACAATTGGTGGATCTCAATTAAAAGATAAGTATTCATTCCCTTGTTCATTCACATGCTATGTATTTATATATGTTGTTACATATATGGTTATGTCTGGATTACTGCATGTATGCTTTTATGTTAAATTCTACATTAATCTGTGTATGGTTATAATATGTCATATGTGTTCTTATAGAGAAATAATGTTTAGTTTTATTTATGCATGAATAAGTGGCATGAACAGAGTACTGTAACTGTTAATATAAGAGAGAGCTATGGTACAATGAAATTCCATAGTGATGTTGCTCGGCTTGGTGGTTGGGAATGTTACAAAATGGTATCAAAGCTAAGAGAGATATCTTGTAGTGATGTTTCCTGGCCTATTGGTGGATGGGAACATTACAACAGGAATGATGAAGCATGTTTACTAATTGGAATATCAAGCTAACTTCAGGATCATTCAAGAGCCCTAACATCCATTGGGAATATCTCTAAAAGTATAGTGAATTAACATATGATATTTTTACCACATGTAAACTAATATCGTTCCCCAATATCTAAAAAATATCATGGTTTGGAATATCCCAAAGAATAATTTATAGAGAAAGTGCCAACATGACATGTTTGAAATTGATTTCAGGAGCATTCAAGAAACCCAACTTCCATAGGGAATTTATCCAAAAGTATAGAGACAAATTATATGATATTTTTATCACATGTACACCAAGAGAGAACATTTGCCTCTACAAAATATCAGGGTTTGAAACATCCCAAAAAATAAGTTATAGCTAAATTTCCAAAATGACCTATTTGAAACTGATTTTAGGAGCATTTATGAACCCTAACTTCCATAGGGAATATCTCCGAAAGTATAGATAAAAAAACATATTCAATTTTTACCATAGGTAAACAAATATCTCTCCACTATATCTGCAAAACATTAGGGTCTAAAACATTCAAAAAAATAATTTATAGAAAATGTGCCAAGATGAACTGTTTGAAACTGATTTCAGTAGCATTAAGGAAGCCTAACTTCCACAGGACATATATACAAAATTATATGGAACCAACATATGCAATTGCTACTACAAGTACACCAAGATCTCTCCTTCTCACAAAAATGCCAAGATAACCCTTAAATTGATTTCACAATTCAATCTAATGCATTTTTCACACACACGCTTTCTCTTAATGATTTCTCTTTTTATACTCTTTCATAACCCTTCATGAAGGGACATGTACTTTAATTAAATAATTAATTCCAACTACGATGGGAAAATACCTCAAACCCATGGATTTAAAACTACCATTTCACATTTTACTTTTTCACATGCACCCCCTTTTTAATATACTTGTAAACCTATATATATAAATCAATATTGGAAATATTTTGTGTATTGAAATGCCATAATATGACATTAATGACATCATTAATCCTTTCACATCAATGAAAATAATTATAATAATATCCCCCTTTTGTTGACGACAATCCTAGAATGAACACATAGTCCACCAAGTATATAAATAATTCTCCCCTTATCAACAAATAATTCTCCCCTTATCAACAACTCTCCTAGGAATAGAGATAATTCTCTCCCTATATACAACTCTTTTCCTTTGACATCAATGGAAAAGGGATTCTCCCCCATAACTTGTGATTCTCCTTAATAACTCATTCAAAAATCCAGTAGAATGTCATGTTGATTCGATCCTCGATCGACCTATTCCATGAAAATAATCAATAATTACGAGGGATGTTGCATGACTGTATAGCTGATGATAGACAATGATATGAAGTCCTCGGACATATTTTCAAACTATTCTATGAACATATATGAATCCAACCACAATATATCCTAGTAGTTAACATTGGTCCATAATTCTATATTTCACATATGTTCTACAAATATATGAAATCATGATTACCATTTCTTTGATTTTTATGGTGAGGATGATGATAAGGAACACATTTTTTCATTGGATGATCAGAGGAAAGTTTCAATTTCACTTACAAGAGTAAACACCCATCATATTGGAAACAATGTCATCTATATGCTCAAATTATTCCATGTGAGGAATAGGAAACTCAACAATCTATTCGACACAATCAACAATAGTTTTTTCTTCAGAAAAAGCACTCAGAACTCAATCCACAACAAATAAAACTCCCTCGGTTGTCGTAAGGCTAGGTACAGGTAGAGAAGAAACAATTTTTTTTTATTCCATACCTTTCTTAATAAATGGAGACCTTTGACAATTGATGATATTATCTAAGGCTTCAATACTTTTTTCAAACTTCAAGCTTCTATTCAAATTAATAGTTTTTTTATCTAATTTCTTTCTTAAGGAAACAATTTCAGATTCTAGCTCTTAATAATTTTCTTTCTTTTTATTTAGTTTGATTATCACCACTTCCTCCATTATTATTCATTCTTATAATTTAACCTTTAGGTTCATGATAGTATTTTATGTTTCTTCAAATATTTGTGAAAAGTTTCCTTTTGAATGACAATCCTCTTCATATTTTTGTAGCTACTCCTTTTGTTTCAAATTATTTTTCCTAAGCTTCTTTATTTCGCTTAAAGCACAAACAATTTCTTCTTTAAGATTCACTTCCTATCAGACACCTAAATCCCCTAATTACCCTTTCATGGGATGGAATATTAATTTTTTCTCTTTTCCTTGACCTCCTCAACTCCATTTAAAAGGCCACCATCATATTTTGCTCATCGGGATATTTCCAACGACTGTAAGTTTACTCAAAATGGAGTTCTAGATCCAAAGTTATGGCCCTTTATTAGCCTAAGAACTCTTTACTGCCACATGGCATCCATGTGGCTCCACATCACCTATGGAATATGATGTGGCATTGATGTGTCAGTACACATCACCCCTTAGCATAGATGTGGCTGCAGACATGCCACTTGTCACCTATTCCATCGGGCCCTTGGTTTATAGGCCTCATCCCTTTACCGCACTCAACACTTTGTTTGAAAATTTCCCTAGACCATCTTTAACCAGGTGCTAACACCTATCCATCACACATAGGGATGGAAATGTCATCAGACATCATCCTAGGATGTCCTATCTCAGGATATCAAGACATCCATCACCAGGATGTTGACCCTTCTTTTACATTTTTCAAAGTCCTAAAACTCTAGATCTAGGATGAGATGGAACCTTTCACATGCGACCATGTCCTATATTTCCACTTGTATTAACCATGTCATGAAACATGGCTACCATCACCTTGTGGAACTCATTTTATCATAGACCACTTTCCATTATGCCAATTTTGACTTGACACATGGCATGATCACCATGTGACCTATGGATATCCCATGTGGACTGACATGGTATACACATCATCACTATACTTGGAGTTCACCCAACATGATGCTGAAAATTTTTCATTCCTTATTTACTAATTGATGTCATCTGATGACACCTCAGGTCTATCAAGCATTAGGTATCAACCTCTTATTACATCCTACTCTTGAGAACCTCCTGACAGCTAAGATGCAAAATATATTTGGTATCTTCGAGCATGTGGCCCTATTTGGTCATGGCACCTGGCATGACACGTGGAAATTATTTTCCACCTCGACCTTTGCCCAAATATACCAAATCAATGTGACAGGTGGCACCACCAATGTGTGACATGTAGTCCTCCCATGTCATGACATGTGAGCCATTCATAGGGTAACACATCACTATCGAGACTTTCTAGGCATTGTAGCAACCTAAAGGATCAGACAACAAAAATCTCTCCATCGTGTGGAATCTATGAGGGACATTTTTCACCACCAAAGGATCACAAACATTAGGACCACGAATCTTTACCTACATCATGCAAAATTGAATTACCCATGGTCCATCGTCCATGGATTATGAGACATTTAGTTACATTAATCCCAAGGTTACAAACCCATACCCCTTACTGCAATATCTATGGATAATATCTCTTGTAGGGTGATTCAACGACTATGATTTAAGGATGCTGACACAAGGTTTAAGGTCTAAATTGGTCCCATACTTAATCCCATGGAAAAATACATCTTCTCTATGTGGCATTCTCTTCCATGTTTTTTTCCTATGCTATGTTTGTGTTGAGTATATGGGGGATACACGTCATGACTAGGCAATCATAGACATCGGGACCTAGACCCCTTACCAATATCCTATAGACCAAAACATCTCAAGGTTCGGGGTCCGATTGAATTTTCACATAATATATATATATATATATATATATATATATATATATATATATATATATGGTGGAGATATATCCACTCTCAAATCCAATGACTCGGATTTAATTTTCTCAACACATAGCTTAGGCTTGATGAGGGTCCCACCCTCCACTCACCCACAACCAGATGTGGGTAGGTGTCAACCCCATGACACCATCGCTCCAAGAAAGCACACTACATCACTATGGTGTCTCTTTATCTCTCTCTTTCGAGATTATTTATAGCTAAGAGAATAGAATGAGGGGCTAGAACCCTGTCCTATAGGGTTCCCATTCCCCCGATGAGATCAACTATTGGTTGTTGGATAGGAATTTTGGATAAGTTTTTGGATCTACACTAGAAGAATTAAAATAATAAAAGGTAGTTATAAGATGGACAAGAGGGAACTTCAAGGAGTCAAAGTGCATGACATAATTATGCACAATGAAGTAGTACACAAAAGGAAAGCAATGGTTATAAACCCCATTTCGTCCACTTTGTAATTTGATTAGACCTATTTTAGATGTATAAATATGCATTGGGTTTTTGGGTAGAGATATAGATGTGAACATATTGAAGAAGAGATATGTGTGAAGAGGATGAGGTATCTAAGCATATAGGGGCTTCCACAATGCAAGATATTAGATATTATTTTCAGAATTAACTACGTAGTGTAAGTCATTAATCTATGACCCATATCAATGAGTATTAGTCAAAACTGACCAATAATTCTAATGATTTGAATAGTCCACTTAGCACTCATTGCATCAGGTGATGCTCACAGGGGTGAAGAAATGGGATTGAAACCAACGAAATGAATCGCATAGCATCAATCATCACTTCCCATGCTTGCACCCGGTAACCAGGACTTCCCAGCTGGTCACCCATCCCAAGACGCCTCTGGCTCAAGCGCACTTAACTGTGGATTTTTCCCCACAATCAAGCCCACTTATCTTGCTACCCCATTTGAATAACCTTAGCAATTATTGTGCCTTATGAACTACGCAGTTAGAGCTCCCTTCACTCTTATTATTTGCCATATAAGGGATTCTGCAGTGCAAGATATTAGATATTATTTTTGGGATTAACTACGTAGTGTAAGTCATTAATCTATGACCCATATTCATGAGTATTAGTCACAACTGACCAATAATTCTCATGATTTGAATAGTACACTTAGCACTCTTTGCATCGGGTGATTCTCATAGGGGTGAAGAAATGGGATTGAAACCAATGAAATGAATCACATAGCATCAATCATCACTTCTGGGGCTTGCACCTACTAACCAAGACTTCCCATGTGGTCACCCATCCCAAAACACCTCTGGCTCAAGCGTGATTAACTGTGGAGTTTTCCCCACAATCAAGCCCACTTAGGTTGCTACCCCATTTGTAAAACCTTATCAAGTATTGTGCCTTATGAACTACCCAGTAAGAGCTCCCTTCACGCTTATTATTTAATCATATGAGGGCTTCCAAAGTGCAAGATATTTGATATTATTTTCGAGATTAACTGCGTAGTGTAAGTCATTAATGTATGACCCATATCCATGAGTATTAGTCACAATTGACCAATAATTCTCATGATTTGAATAGTCCATTTAACACTCATTCCATCGGGTGATGCTCACAGGGGTGAAGAAATGGGATTGAAACCAACGAAATGAATCGCATAGCATCAATCATCACTTGATTGCACCCAGTAACTAGGACTTCCCAGGTGGTCACCCATCCCAAGACACCTCTGCCTCATGCACGCTTAACTGTGGAGTTTTCCCCACAATCAATCCCACTTAGCTTGCTACCCCATTTGCAAAACCATAACAAGTATTGTGCCTTATGACTACCCAGTTAGAGCTCCCTTCACTCTTATTATTTAAGCATATAGGGGCTTCTGCAATGCAAGATATTAGATATTATTTTCGGGATTATTAGAGTGTTCAGTTGTAAAAAAACTATTAATGAATAATATAAGAAGCTATTCATTTTGGACGTATCCTAAGTTGGGTGAACCACGTAAATATGTGTGTTGTGATGTGTTGTATTTGAAATTTATGATGTTTAATGTTATGGTGCAATAATGATATATGTTTAATGTATGGCTCATGTATGATGTTATAATGTTGCACACTGAAATATCTAGTAATTGAATGAATGTTAAATGGGATAATGCCATGCACATAATAGGTTGAATGTTAATTAAATGTTTAGTAATGGAAATTGTGCACATGAGTAAATGATAGGTTGAATTCCTTGCTTCCCCTCAACATTGAAGAACCTTGGTTTTTGCAGCCCATGTAGATGCCTTGGGTAAGACTTCACTTGCTATGCAGGTGATGTCGAAAGGGCCAGTGTCTATAGGATTTGTTGGTATTTGAATGATTAACCCTGGTTCTTCCCCCTACGGGACAACAAATGGTTTTGTTGTCAGGACCAAGACATTTAATTGAGGGGAATGTTTTGGGGTCAAATAAGGAAGAAATCGAAGAATGTCTAGAGAGGAAGCAAAGAGACTTTGCCAGAGAAAAAAATAGAAATACTCGGCTCAGCAATGAACAATGGTTGCAAAGGTATGTATTCACAGATATTGATGAATCATTCTTTTGTGAATTTATGATTATTTTGTTTGAATGGTTAGAAAGGATGGTGGAGAAAATTGGGAGATATAGAGCTGAACCTCCAAGAAGTTGGACTCGTGAATTGATCAGGTAGTTGAATGTAGTAAGCAATATATTTTCTTGGGCATTGTATTTTTGGTTGAATAGTGTTTTGGGGGGTCATATTATAGAGTTCACAGTATATTCTAACCAGTCTTATAGTGTCATAGAAAGGGAATTTTTCAAGGATCCACGCGAAATATATTTGAGCACATTGTCTACTTATATAAAGATGTTATTGTGTGATAAAAATTCCATGAAGATGGAGTCTAATAGCTAGGAGCCTTCGTGCACATAGAGAAACTGGGGGATGATCAAAGGATATTTTGAGAGTGGGAAGGATGAGTAAGGATCGAATGGACTAAAGATGTCGAGAGACGATATTGAATCAAATAAAGAGATTAGAGTATTGAACTATGGGAAAAGGTTTAGATATAGTAAGAAGGAGAATATGGTTGGGAAAGGAGAGAAAAATAGAGAATTAGAGGGAAGTGACCCTTGCGTAGTACTTCAGATCACAATGGATGGAGAAAGGAAAAGGAAAGAAAGGGATCCTCTATAATGTCCAATGGAAGAAGGAATTACATCTCATATCAAAAACCGTGTCAAACCCATGACCCCATGCATGTCATTGATAATTGAAGTAGGAATTGAGACTTGTTCAAGATTAATTGTAGTGAGTGGAGGAAGTCAAAGAACTAGTCAGAATAGTGGAAGCGACACAATGAACTAGATTCAGTCAACATCATCAAGGGTAAGTACAAAACCTAGTGCAATGGAAGGTATAGATCATATGTTGAGAATGCCTTAGTTTTAGGGAACGAGGTCGAAGGACCCTGAGAAGAACTTGTTTGTATGTGACATGATATGGAATGCGAAGAATGTCCAATATGAAGCAACAAATATTGTCCAATTGGACAA
This sequence comes from Picea mariana, assembly GCA_032191745.1. Taxonomy (NCBI): domain Eukaryota; kingdom Viridiplantae; phylum Streptophyta; class Pinopsida; order Pinales; family Pinaceae; genus Picea; species Picea mariana. Next base: position 9,948 of record JASDQU010247986.1, read on the forward strand.
TATGTTCACAGGTTGTGCACTACTATGGTATATACATTTTCAGATAACTACACCAATAGGAAAATCAAGAACTTTTACAAAAATTGGACAAGCATTGTTGAAGGAATTTTGAAAGCCAAAATATGAATCAAAATACATTACATAT
>JASDQU010247990.1:0-16530 GCA_032191745.1 Picea mariana
TTTTCTCAGAGAACAAGTTACAAAGAGAATTGTTCAGCTGAATTATATTCCTTCCATAGAACAGATTTTTGATATCTTTACTAAACCATTAGCAGTGACCCCTTTTGGATATCTTCGTCAAAAGTTGGGGGTTATAATTTCTTGAGTCTAATCTGTTCACCTGGTCAGGGGGAGTACTTATTGAATATCTGGTGTATTTCCAAGATGCTCATAGTTGATAGGGGGAGTATGTACTGCAACAGCTCAGGGGGATCATGTTTCTTCTTTGACATTGATGTCAAAGGGGGAGAAAAGAGTCTGGAAGGAGAGTCTGAATGCATGTGGGTGCTTGTGTTTCCATCAATGCCAAAGGGGGAGATTGTTGGAAAATATTTAACAAACATCGAATACTTGTCATTGATGGCAAGTACAACAATGAAGATGGCAAAGATCAGCATAATCAGTAGCAACAGTGATCGTTGGATCAACAATTCAGAATTCCCGATGACTGTCAGATCTCAATGTAGACATGAAGAGCGCGCAGATATGGAGGATAGATCTCAGGCGTTATATCCGAGCACGAAGATCGATCATCGTAGGATCCAAGAGAATCTACACGATCATTAAAAGTGCAAGGTGAAGCAAGTTCGCGAGATCTTGAAATCTTGATGCAGACACAATGAAGAATTACGAAATCACGAAAAAATCCTGACTGTCAATACACCAAAAGTCGTGGACCATTGATATAATCTCCATTTCGGAGTTTCACCTATCGCAACTTGGAGTGATAAGAACCTCCATCGAAGGAATCGCGATTTAATCGCAGCTGTCAGATCAAGGTTTGTTCTAGACCATTGATCCAGCTCCATCTCGGAGCTTCACGACTCGCGACTTGGAGAGGAAAGAAACATGACCATCGAAATTGTGATATGAGAAATCGTGATTTAATCATAGCCGTCCAATTAAGACCAGATCTGGACCGTCAAATCATAGGACAAGTTGTTGACTTGGAGTCAATGGAGCATGGTGTGGAAACTCGCGAGATGTGAGATCGCAATAAGACCTGGACTGTCTGATCTATGGAGATTTCAACTGTTGATCAGACTCAATGAATTTTATAAACTCACGAGATCTGAAGCGCCTTTTGGCACAGCCTGTGGTCACCGCGTGTGGTCACGTGGTAAAAGGACCTAGTGCAGATAAGCTCCGCCTCAGAATTTTGAGGATCACGTATGGGAGTGTCGAGACATTGGATCATACGAATGCCGAAATACCAAAAAGATGAATTGTCGGTGTAACCGAAGGTCACTTCCTGTGGTCATGTAGAGGAGGGAGCTAGGGCAGCCAAGCTCCTTTTTGGAGCTCGTGACATGGAGACTCAAGATGTCTCATTGTAGAATCTCTGAATTATGAAAGTGTGAAATGGGTAAATAACAACAATACTCTTCAGAGTTAATCCAACGGTGCAGGTGAATTTGAGCATAATCGGAGGGCTATTGTTGCATGACACAGTGAAACTACCAAAAACCAATGATGAGTTCTACCAAAGGACTCAAAGACACTTTGAGGTGATTAATAGAGGAGGTGAAGAGTCTCAAGGGATCAGCCAGTAGAACAAAGACTCTTCGTGGAGGCGATTGAAATATGGATGAGCGTTGAAGTCTGTAACTGAATAGAATGCATAAGCTCGACTGTGCCAGAGAAGATGAGGAGTCTCAACTGCCAAAAAGGTTGAAGAATCTCAGCAGAACACCCAGTGGCGCTGGACGCGTGGTGGGAACCACTAGAGAAGCTAAAGAGTTGCGATGATCAGGCAGAGCACTTGAGAGGTGGAGGATATCGGCGCGGTGTGAGTATGCAGAGGTATTGCACGCATTGCATGCACAAGGTGCACAAAAGCTATAAATACATAGTACATAGTAGAGATGGGGTTACTATTGTTGTTGGAGTTGTTGTGGTTGTTGTTGTTGAAGGTGATTCATGTGTGAAGGAGGACGGAAGTGCAACAGTTGAATTGAACAGAAGAGGAACTGTGTAGTGAGTGGACATGGCGCCCATAGCATAAAAGGTAGAAGAACAAACAATGCAAGTCAAGTGTGTAGGAAGGCAGTGAGGCAGACAGAGCAATGAAATGCAGTAGAACAGTGATGAGACTGGTAATATGTTATTGAACAATATATCACTGTAATAGTATTCAGTATTTCATATTCATAATCCAGGGTGGTAGGGAGTTGCTAGGGAGGACTGTTGTCCTTAGAGGTTCAAGTGGGTGCTTGAACACAGGGAGTTGTAGCTTCCTTCTAGTCGGTGCTAGAGAAACCAGGGAGTTGGTGCTTCCTTCTAGTTGGTGCTANCAGAGGTTGTAGCCTCGCAATGAGTTGGTGCTCATATGTATGATAATGTAAAGAATGTAAATAATACTTATCATATAAAGAAGAAGATGTTTTTACCCTGTATGGGTTTCCTTGGGAAATATCTGTCTCTGTGTTTCTCATATATGTGACTGATGTTGAATGTGCCATTATTTATTTCCCTGCATTATTGTGATGATGATTGAGTGCCTTATAAATATTTTAAAAAGGAAGCATAATTGTTTAAGCTCGGTGACAACTGATTCACCCCCCCTCTCAGTTGTCCAACAACCTCTACCTTCGTTGGATCCATAGAAATTCATTTGCCGGGTATAACATGCTCTAAGTAATGAATCCTTGGTTGCTAAAAAGAGCATTTCGACAGTTTCCCGTATAACTTGTTTTCTCGCAAACATTGTAGTACTAAGCACAAATGTTCATCATGTTCTTCCATCATCAGAGAATATATCAATATGTCTTCAATGAATACTTGAACAAACTTATCCAAGTATTCGTAGAACACCCCATTCATCAATCTCATGAATACGCCCGGGGCGTTTGTTAGTCGAAATGGTAAAATGGTAAACTCGTAATGTCTGAACCTCATCTTGAATGCGGTATTAGGAATGTCTTCCTCTTTGATCCATAACTGGTGATAAATTTACTTCAAGTAGATCTTTGAAAACACAGTCGTGCCTTTCATTTGGTCAAACAAATCATCTATTCTTGGCAACAGATACTGATTCTTGATTATTTCCTTGTTCAATTGACAGTAGCCAATACAGAGTCTCCATCACCCAACCTTCTTTCTTATGAAAATAACCGGTGCACCCCAAGGTGACACACTTGGGCGTATAATTCCTAGATCCAACAACTCCCTTAGTTTCATTTTCAACTCCTGTAACTCAGGCGTTGACATCCAATAATATGTTCTCGCTATCGGTTCAGTTCCAAGTTTTAATTCGATGGTAAATTCCAACTCTCTTTTGGGTGGTAATCATGGTAACTCTTCTGGGAACACGTCAACAATATCTCGTACTACTGGAAGGTTTTCTAATCCTTCTGCCATGCCATTTTCATTCAGTGCTAAGATTTCATATAGCTTGCATCCTTTGCGCAAGCTCTTATGTATTTGTAGGGAAGAAATGAACCTCAGGGGCACTCCCTCGTTTCTTCCTACAATTACTCTTCTCTGTCCCTCATCATTGGTCAAACTCAATCGTTTCATCTTACAATTGAGGATTGCATCATTTAATTCCAACCAGTCCATATCGATCATGATGTCATAAGATCCTAATATCCTGACATATAGGTCGAACTTTGTTACAAAATATCCCAAGTTAATGCGACAGTCTGCAACCTTTCCCCTGACCTTTTGTTTCGCACCCGAAGCCATTTCTATGTATCTAAACTCATCCTACTCGACTGTCTTTACCTCAATTCATTTTAGTGTTGTACCAAAAATAAAGCTATCTGTAGCACCTGGATCTATCAAAATACTAAAATTTTGGTCAGCGATGGTACCTAACGTCTCAAGCACAGTGGACTGGTGCTCGGCCTGGCAGTTATTCACCATTGCATGAATCCTATGGGACTTGCCTAAATCTCCAACTGTAGTGTGTCTAGATGACCTGGTTTCTCTGGCCCTCTCAACCAAACAATCTCGCTGGTAATGTGGCTCTCCACATGTCCAACATCCAGTCTTCGGCCCAATACTACAGGTCCCCGAAGTAGAATTTTTTGGCCTACCATCCTGAAATCTTGGTTTGTTTTGTTGAACATGCATAAATTGTTGTCGCTGCAGGCGACGCTGCTACTGATGTTACGGTCCTCTGTAGGGAGTCCTCTACTGAGGAACTGGTCATCATGGTGTCGTGAATGTGGATCCTCTCGATGTATCTCAATACCTTGATGTATGTCAGGCTATTGTCTAATATTGTTGTGCACATGGCATCATCTATCCATTCGGTCTTCCAGGTGTCCTGCCCTGACCCCCGCTGGTCAGCTCTTCCTCTGCTATGAAAGTCGTTTGAACTGCATCGTGAAATGTCTATGGAATTATGATCCTCACCTTCACATGGATGTTGAAGTTAAGGCCAAACACAAACTTTTTGACCTTCAACTTCTCTGTGTTCATATGTGGAGCATACCTAAGAATCTCCATGAATTGTGCCTCATTCTCCGGCACCGTACGACCACCCTATCGTAAGGCGTTGAACTCATTGAGCTAGTTCTCGATGAATTCCTCCGATAAATACCTCTCCTAGAACCGCTCCTCCAATATTTCCCATGACACATCTTCAGTGGCCATGTTTATCTGAGGTAGAAGCTTCTTCTACCATAGAATAGCACTTCCCTTCAGCTGAAAGACCACCATGCAAACCTTCATGTTGGAGGTGTAGTCATGAAGTGCAAATCACATCGTCATGTTCTCCAACCATGGCTCAGTGGCTAAGTCATTCATGGCACCCATGAACTAGGGAAACTTAACCTTCTCGAGTTCTCTGTGAATGTTACCAGTACTTCTTGGGGTGCACTATGAATCCTCATTGGGTACAGGTGCCTGGGCCTCATCTCTATCTAGTCGGTTAATCAAGGCCTCTAACATCCTCTGAAAGGACATCATCAACCCAACCACATCCCCCACAACAATGTGCTCTTGCCTAATGACTTGTTCTTCTCCTTGGGGGTTAGACTCCTCTGGCATGGATGATACTGGAGGCGTCGCACCTCTGCCCCTAGTACCACATCGTCTACCTCCATGGCATCCTCTAACCATGATTAGCCACATGGACAAATTTCAATTTTAGTTAGTGATTAGTTATTAATCAAGTGCATAATATAGTGGAAGGAATAATGATCCCAAGGCGTGGGGTTGAACCCACTCTGATACCATATGTAATGTCCCCTCCATTACAACAACAAACCGCGAGGTATAAAAGGTAAAAAAAAAAATTACATTAGAGAGATAACATCATCACATAATTCATAGCAACGCAAATCACATGACATCATAGTTAAAATTGTCCCATTTGACGCATCAACATAATTAACAACGACGCATAACCCACACATAAACATAAAGAGTGACACAATTCAACACAACACGATCAACTAAAGCTATACAATAAATGATCAACCACGCCACCGAGTAATGAAGAACTACCCGGCCAACCTACCCTGCAAGGTTAGGACCTCTAGGACACATAAGAAACGGTCAAACCTAGGATTAATCCAATTGATTTTGACCACTTAAGGTCCCAGGGCTGGCGATTGTTCTAAGGAATAAGGAGGTGTCTAAATCCCACTAATTGAATCAACCGAAAATCAACTAGATCAATCAATCAATCACAATCAACAATTATTCATGGCACAAGGGTAATCATCAACTTTATTTTAATGGCGCAAGAGTAAGATAATTACTTTATCAATCATAAATCAACATTTTTCAAGGTGCACGAAAATCTAATTTCTAAAACATTCATACATCAACATTATATAATCGTGGCATGCAAGAGATCGAATTTCTATAACAATCATACATCAACATTAAATAATCATGGTGCGACAGGATAGTCTACTATACTTATCATTTTTCAAGCATCCAAGAGTGTAATTGAGCAAGAGGACAATTCATAAGAATATAATAACTTAAGAGCATAAAACAATCTTAATCCTAGGCAACTTAGCTACGCATCTCAATTTGGGGATATCTTATAAGAATATACATTAGAATTTAAAGACTAAAATTTGATATTCATTGCATGAAACCCCAAGAAGATTAACCTTCTTAAGAAATACAAGGTTGTAACACAGAAATTTGAATCTAATGAACACAAGAACTTGGACCTAATTAATATGGGAAAAACCCCTCAAGATAAGGTTACAATACATTAATAAATGAAATTTGATCGATACAATACTAATAGAAAAGCTCTTAATTACAACTTCCGCAATAACCTTGAAGGAGTAATATCATGATATCGACTATTTATTAGGTAATATGGAAATATTTACACAATGTTGATGCTCGCCAATTTATGCAGTTGATCTATAAATTGGGTTCAATTTATGCATGGTTGTGAAAGTTACACAATTGTGTTATCCCATTATCCTTCTTTGTTTTATGATTTATTATTCAATAACATATCGATTAATTCAATCATCCTCACCGACCTTGGAAGGTCACATAGTGATCTGAATGAGGATGGATACACTTTTTAATCTGTAATGTACATTGCACATTCACTCAAGTGTACATTAAAATTCAATGACAATGATAGTTAACAACACTTAAGTAAGTCCTTGTAGATTTAAATTTAAAACATTGATACATGCAAATGATGCTATGTATTACTAAAATATTATTAAGGGAGAAAGCAACTACAACCACTTCATCATCTTATCCAACTTTAATACCATGTAAAAACATAAAACTTTAACACTAGCAATTATGACATCATATAAGTTACTTGGTTGCTCAATTAACTAGTAAATCCATAAAGCACAAGGCCCCTTTAAATTAAATTAATTGAATTAATTAAATTCATAATTGTAACCTTGAGTAAGAGCCTTCATTACCATAGGTTATTATTCCAATATAACACATTGAAGTAATGATAGTCAATAAAGGTTCACTCTATTAACCTGGGAAACTCCATAATTTCAAGGACTTGAAATTCGAACACTACGCTTCCCTGAAAGTTCATAGTTAAAGGTTTCAGGTCACACCTAAAATATTGGTGTTAGACAATCATACCCAGCACCATTATGGCGTTTCTCTTGAAGTGTGGTAGTGATTGAGGAGGGTAAAACTCAGTTAGAGATTTCCATTCTTCCTCGTTGTCCACAAGGGAACCTACAAATCCTCTAAATGCACGGGTGGATGTTTTTGAAGAAATCATGCAAGTTGTGTCTTAGGGATGCTATGCCACTCCTTGAGTCCAGGGAAGTGAAGGAAAGAGTTAGAAAAGGTTCCCGTGCTCTGGTTGCAAACAAAAGAATATTAAATTAAAATATGAATCCAACCAAGCAAAGACCTAGAAGGGATCACCACGAGGTTTATACTATAGAAGTTGTCTACGTAATGTGTTGAGAAACCAAATGTAATTAATTTAAATTGCCTGGAATAGTACTCACCTCCAGGCCATTTAGCTTACTCCCAATAAGTTGTCTCAAATCGCGTAGGGTGGTTCCGACCGATCAATGCGTTGAAAATCCCAATGATGAAGGGAACCCTAGTGTTTGAACGTTTCGAAGGAAATTTCATCCAGAGGAGTTGACATCTTTCATTTTTCTGAGTCAAGAATGTTTCTAGCAAAAGGGGTTTCAAACTCATGCAAGGTGCCAAGGAGGGAGCCCACGAAGGGGAAACATTTGTGCACAACATGTTGGAAGTGCACATAATACCAAGATCCATGCCAAGGGAGGAGAGCCCACACAGGTCCGAAACCACCATAATCCCCTTCTCCAGTGATGCAACACAGATATTTTGAAGGTGGGTAGCGAAAATGCTCAGAATTAAACATACCGTTTTTTTGTTTTGGATGGCATCACACACAACCCACCATAACAGACTTCCCAACAATAAAAGAAGATTTAGAAAATAGGTAATATCTTAGTAAGAATACTCAAAATTATACCATTGTTGTTTTGGGTGACATTGCATACAGAGCCACCAAAACCTGCTTCCCGAACAATGAAACATGGAGATTTTCAAAAATAGGTAGTAAGAATGCTCAAAAATAAATGTATCATTTGTTGTTTTAGACCGGAATGAAGGATTCACTAAACAAGAGCACCAACTTCCTAATATTTTTTGCATGCAAGTGCGCCAACACTCAAGAGATATTTCTCACATTGAGAAGAGCGAACCCCCTTCCCTCATGATATTTGTTTTTCAGAAATTTGAAGGAAGAATCAAAATTAGGTTAACTTAAGTGACAGTGAATCAAGGGGTCAGGTCTCTTAGTTTTCTTAACGCCTTTCATGCAGCTCAATCTTGTAAAAAAAAAAAAAATTACTTCGCTACTTAGTTCAGAGAAACCAATAATAGTACAATAAATTGCACAGAACTAAACACCTTGTTATACATAAATTACTCAACGATTCATATTGACAATACATTCTTAAGACAATTTTTGAAATGAAATCTAATGCTATCAACCCAACAATGTTCCATTAGCATATATACACAGAAATGTTTTTACCCTTCAACCGGAATCAATTATAAACTAAGAATTTAAATAACAATCAATTTACTAGTCACCATAGACCAAAGATTGAAATTGCTAAAGACAAGCCTATCACCGGAAGAATTTTGAGTCATTCCCTCCTTCTCTTGCTAATCGAGAGACTTCACCAATACCTCACAGCCAATGCTAGGGGTACTCTTCTTCCCCTTTACCCCCCCGAGACACAAAGGAGCCATGCACACACACAACTAGAAATCCTCTAGCTCCCAGCTTGCCTCGCAAGGTAGAGCCACCACTCTCTCTCAAGTTGGGTATCTCAACTCTCACAAGTAAAACCAGTCAAAATTTCTTCAACATAACTTTACCATAACTCATGTGTCCATTTCTCATCTCAGCCATTTGGTTTATAGGATTTTCTCAACTCATTCCCCACTTGCACAATTAATTTTTTTTTTTTTTAATTAAATAATTTAGAAAAAAAAAATCCCCCCTTACTCTTATCATCCTTTCCCCAATTTGCACAAATAAATCCACATTTTATTTTAATAAAATTGAATTTCCCTCACCCTTCCTAAAAGCGCTCCTTAAATCACTCCTAGATGTCTCTTTATTCCGCTTATTTCCAATTAATCACTGACGCCTTACTAAATCTGAGTTGAGTTAAAATGGGAATCTTCTCCTAGTTAGACTAGTGTTAACTAGACTCTAGATTCCTTTCTATGCGTACCCATTCTTTTAGATTTATTCCATTCTTACCTTAAATTCCAATCTGGTAATTTCTTGCACATATGTGTATTAAATCAAACTTTAGGTTTAATTTATTTTCCTTGATTTCTTAAATTGATTTACTTCATCCCCTCATTAGTTAATTTATAAATTTAGTTTTTAGTCTTCTTAGTAACTTAGACATAGGCCTAATTAAATTTTATTTGCAAAGGCTTCAACTCTTATAGGGATTATAATTAATGAATTTAATCCTTAATTAATTGATTGATCTAACAATGCTCAAGACTTTACAAGGTTGATTATTCGCTCAGGGTTTTCTAGGCCACCTAGATTCATTGACTCAAATTTTATTTACGCAACATGCCCTTCAAGATGCACTCCATGCTTAAAGGGTGTCATTTGCCTTTGACTGGTTTTGGTAGTAGTCCAACCCTTGGAGTCAGCACTCCATTCGGGTGAACTTGTGAGAGACTAAGGGATTTTAAGGAATAAGGACCCTACTTTATTGTGTGCCCCTTAGAAATCTTCCTAAGCGACTATCTCAGTCTAACCTCACGTCATCGTGGACCTCTCGAACTAGGTAATCGTTAACCTACAGTTCGAGCCACGACGAGAGTGCTATTAGGTTGTGATAGGGATGTTTCCACACCTCTCCCTCAATATTTGGTCTATGTGCATGGCCCCTTTACTTCTTATGTGAGTCAGATTAGCAAGCAATCGCCAGCCTACATCCATCAACGAAACATTGTCAATGATTCATAAACAACATCATAATATAATTGATCATATGTCACGTATGCATAAATGAAATACTCAAACCAATACAATCCACTCCTTGACTCAATATGGACTCCAAGGAGGTCCATTGATGCCATCAGCATCCCAATTTGTCAAGTGTCCTGCACACTCAGGGGAAACTCGTCAATAGCATCTATCAATACATATATATTAAATAACATAATATTATAATCCATCAACATCATCACAAAAATACATAAGTGAACCATAACCATGTACTATAACCGGATCACTTTCATGCAAGTGTCCTCAAAAAATAAGTCAATAACATGTGCTCGCAAGAGCGGGATGTTACAGAGAGTATATCATATGTTTTTTGCATGCCACTACAATTTGGAGGTCTAAGATGTAATAAAAGTTTTAACAAGGGAGAATGTAGCATGGAAGGGTAGTTATTTGTTGGAATACTCAAAGGGATGGATGGAGGACCCTCTACTAGGTTAGCATCATTACTTTCTATCTTTTATCACATGGGCTATGTGGATTACTATAAACAATCATTATTAAACTATTTGCAAGTATTTCTACAACACCTAAGTAGGTTTATTATAGGATAAAATTGATTTCCACTAGTTTCCCTAAGGTGGTAAATAATAAGTGAGGAAGAGTGGTGATGATACTAAAATGGACTAATCAATGTCATGGGTCTTTTTAATATAGTTCCTCAACTAATAACCTAAGTCGATGTGGGGTAGGATGTGCCTTATTTTTATCAGAAAAATGTTGGATCACCTTTTCTTATCAAGTAGGGATAGGCACAAATAATAGGGTATAATAAAGGGTTGTTGAAATTCTCATAAAGTTGGTAGAGGAACATAGTGCGAATGAGATCCAAGTTTTTGGTGACTCCTAGGTTGTTGTTTCAGTGGATGAAAGGAGAAGCAACATGTAGGATTACAAACTTGAATAATATTCTTAGAAAAGTATTAGGATGGAAGGGGAAATTCAATCATATCTTCTTCAGTGACTTATATAGAGAACAACCAACTAGAAAATTATCGCCCCAAAGATGAGGCGGTTCATGAGTTTAGGGAGAAGAAGACAATGGAGCACAATGATGGAGAAACTATGTGAGTGGTGGTGAGGAAATGTTTGAATGATATTACCATAGAAGTTAAATGGTGTTTCTTTTGTTATATATATTTTTTAGACTTAAGTATTATTTACCTAAGTAGATGATCTAAATTATTTTGAGCATGAAATGAGAGCGGAGATATAATAAAGAAATATACTGAGATATTGCAAGAGATCCAATAATATAACAGAGATATATCAGATATATATAACAAGAGTCACAAATTTATAGTAATACACAATTTATATTAAAGAGTGAAATGTACAAAAATGTAAAATTACAGAGTGAAAGACTCGCTATAATGGTGGCATCTTATCTCTGAGAAGAGATGTGATGGCCACGCTCATTCGCTAGAAGAATATTACAATGAGGCTCGAAAGGCCTTTTTAACATAAATGGAAAAACCCTAAACATCCAAAAACCTATCCCCCAGAAGATGAAAAGCCAAAATGTTTGCGGCCCCAATGTGGAGATGAAGCGCCAAAATTCATGTGGGCCTCGATGGGGTAAGTTGGTACAATAACTTCTCGGGGTCGTAACTTTTGCATATGATCTCCATTTTAGGTGCACAATATCCCGTTGGAAAGGTCTATCCAAAGAATACACATTATGCCATCAAACTCTGAATATGTCTACAGTTTGATTGTGGTGAGCCCTAAAAAAGTTGTTTAAGGCCTCAAAACGGCCCCAGAAGTTTAGGACTCGAAAATCTAGGAAATAACTGGCAATGATGAACGATGTATGTGAGCCATATGGAATAGGTGGGTGGCCACCGATATCCATCTGGATTAATAGAAACTCCATATAGTATATATGGAGTGTTATGATGTATTTGAGTCATACTTCAAACATTTAGAGCAAGCTTTTTAAGTATTTTAAAGATACGTCAACTTTATTTCATGCAAATTTAGTTTTTTGTATGGGAGAAATGATATATGAGATATGTGTTCTCCTAGAGGTTTTGAAAGAAAAAAGAAATTGTAAAGTTCCCTATACAAATAAAAAAATGTGATTTTCATTTTAGGATGGAAAAAAAGTTGTAATTTTTTTCCTTGGAAAAAAAAAGATAAACAACATGATAGAATATTTATGTTTTCTTATTTTCTCAAATTGTCACTGACAAATTTCTCCAAATTTCCCCATATATCACTTAAGAGAATATATTGAAAATAATATAATATATATGGTTGAAATTAATACTATGTATAAAGAATTTAAATAATAAAGAGATATAACTCAAAATATGACTCATTACTTTTCAATATTTTGATTATTGTATCCTATTTAAAATGAGGTATTTTGGCCTAAGACGTGCATTGGGGGAGAATGCCACAAGGAAGGGAATGCAATTATGTGTATGACCATGTACACGAGGGGTTTTGCATGGTTTAGCACATGGATATTTTACCATGTACATGAGGATCAAGTGAGAAATCCTTATCTAGCCACGGGAAGAAATCACATGATTTACCACCTTGTCTAAGTGAGTCGTACTAGTGCACACTCCAAGAGGCTATTTCTCACATTGTAATATATAAGTTTTTATCTATAAAAGTATATTATTTTTATTTATTTATGTAATAAAAATGATGAAATGGGCATTGTAATGTTTTTTATCTATAAAAATATATTATTTTTATTTATTTATGTAATAAAAATGATGAAATGGGTCTTTGAAAAATAATTGTTATTTTTATGTTCTTGAATGTATTATAATAATTTTCTTTTCTATATTCCATGTTCATTTTTATGAAGAATGGTTATGTATTTGAAAAACAAATATTATAGAAAATATTTTGTAAATTATAAGAAAATGTAAAATCATTTAGAAAAAACACATTTTTGAACTTTGATATCACAACCTAAATTTGGATTTATCTATTTAAATCAAACAATAATTAAAAATAAAAAATTAAATATTCATAAATATTATTACCAAATTTTACTTTATCTATTATTTCTTACCAATACACACTTGTCATTATTTAATTTCTAAACAACATAAACCATAAATATTTAATTTCTATATACAAATAACTCTCTCACTCTCTCAAATTATAATGATATACAAATAACTCTCTCACTCTCTCGAAATATAATGATAATAAGTGTTATCGTGCATGTGCAATAATGATAATAAGTGTTAAACTTACATTAGTAGCATTAAAAAAAAATGTGATAATGAATATCCATGTATTTCATGAAATAGATATAACATCTTTGATGAAACATGTGTATGTGATGTAATTATATTTATTTAAGTTAAAGATGAAACAATGTAGATAGAGATAGACTTTATGAGGCTAAAATTGTATTGTTTTATTGTGCCAACTAAAGTATATACTTGTTATACACAATAGTACATGCATACTCTATTATTGTTATACCAACCTTTGTCATTAACTATGGAATAAAAAAGTACTTTATAGTTGTTCATGAAAGAAATTTGACGACTTCAATAGTGATGTGAAGAATTAAAGTATCTATTATAAAAACAATCATAACTCTCCATTTTTATCCATAATATATATAGGCATTTCCAATGTCTAGAAAGATCAAATTTAGATGTAAATCATAGTGACATTTGATTTATGGTAAATTAATATGTCAAAAAATTTAATTTGTAGTTTGATTTGTAGGGAAGTCATTTTTGTATGGAAGTTATAAGGGAGTGATGTCTCCTACTAACATTATAGTTGATTGGTTGAATGGTGATTATGTTCATACATATTATTTACTTATGATTCTTGTGTGCATATTCATAGATTACATTGAAATTTTTTTATTATTAGATATGCATAAACATAAAAAAAAGAAAATGATATTTTAGAATCATAACAAAATAATAATATGTTTATATAACAACCTAACAAGTTGCATTTTTAAGCATTGTTAATTAAAAATAGCTTGCATGAATTGCGAGTAATATATTGTGCAAATATTTCTAAGCATTGTTAATTAAAAATAGCTTGCATGAATTGCGAATAATATATTGTACAATTTTTTTTGTTCCTTTTAAATTTTATGAAGGATAAAGGAAAATTGCAATGTATCTAAAGGATAAACTAAGTGGAAATATGTCAAATTTATTAAAAGAATTATGTAAACCTAAAGGTATGAGATATCACGTATTAAAATGGAGAGATGAGATAAGTACTTAACTATTTTTCTAAGTGGTACTTATGTATTTTTCTACATGGTAATATATGGGGTATGATATATACATTTTTCTAGTTTTGAGATTTTATATAAATATGAATTATTTATGTTAGTATATGTTTAATGATAAAAGTGAAAATATCTTAATGGACTAGTCAAAATAAATTTGTAAATTTGAATTAATATAATGTTTTAAAATTTTAAAAAGGATTGATGATGGAAAATTGATACAATGTGTTAAAATTTTAAAAAGGATTGATGATGGAAAATTGATACAATGTGTTAAAATTTTAAAAAGGATTGATGATGGAAAATTAATATAATGTATATAATGTGTTAAAATTTTAAAAAGGATTGATGATAGATGTGGTGAAAGGTTAAGTTTATACATATTTAATTATGTTGAAGAGATAAAGTTTGTTTATATCATTAGAGTAGCATCAAGAAAAATGGAGTTTTTTAAAGACATATAATTTTTAAGAAAATGATATAAAAAGGGAACATATATAGAAAGTAGACAAAGGGAAAATGTATTGGTATGTAAGGGAAATAGTGATCAATGAAAATTGTTCAAAGAATTTAAAACATAGATAATATTATTTGCCTCATTCAATTATTGTTGGAAAGTTAGTTGTCATTGATGTAAACTCTAGATGAACTCTAGAAGCATTGATGTCAACCCTAGTCAACCCTAGAAGAAGTTTTGGAAATATGGCTAAGTGGTTGAGAAGCCCCAAATGGTGCGGTCATGGAACCCGAAGTTGTTTGAGGAATAAGGACATGAAGGATAGTGTAAATACATGTAACACTCTCATATATGGATATTCCTTGTCGTGTCATTTCTAACGGTAGGTGATACGTCACGTGGTTCCTCATGGTTGAGGATTTATGCCCTCTTGAAGTTGGAGGCCCCGAAGAATGGTTAAGAAGCCCCTAAATAGTTACAAATCATTAATTAAAGGGTAAAATTGTTGTAACAAGAAGCCCTAAAGTTAAGGAGAGAAGTTACTTTGAAAAAGTATAAATACACCTCAAGGAGTCTCTCATAAAGACATTCACATACACAAGTTTATTGAATATCTTCTAAGTGAACAAGTGATCTTTCAGTTCATCTTTTTGTAGCATATCTGGGGAAGGGAAAGTCTGAAGGAGAGAATTGTATGGATGTGACTGAAATAGCTTTCTAAGGTTATCTGCAGGTCATGGTTCACCAAAGCGTGGATGTACACGGGTCACAGTTCATCAAAGCATGGATGTACGCAGGTCTCAGTGTAGCAAAGCAAGGATAGATTATCCATGGGTTGACAGTGGGAAAGGCACAGATGTACACGGGTCATAGAAGAGAAAATCATGGATATCCATGGGTTGATAGTGTACAAGTCGCGGATATGTGAAAAGGTTTTGAGGAGGATGCTAGTACCAAGATGTTGAGGTTGAGGAAGAGCTATAGGTATGTAATCATGTGTATCATGTCTACTACAGGATTAAAGGTATGCTTTACATGTGTTTTGAAGGTTGTTTCTTGATACATGCTTGAGGCATGGTTTGGAAATTTGGGCATATGCTTTGAGGTACACCTTGGTGATGTTATGGTACATTGATTAGAAGCATATATTGGCTATCTTCGTATCTAGTTTGGTATATGTCATGGTGATATTATCACATGCTTGAGGAAATTCATTGATGATATCTTATAGTGTTAGGGTCCTAACCCGCACATAGGTGGAGCAATATATTATGATGTAATAAAGGTCAATATTAATAAGGCCTTTTAATAAAATAGAATAAGGCGGATGTAAGAAGACCTAATAGAATCTTCCGCTTCTAGAAAGATCTTCCTCTAGATGCTTCTCTTGATAGACATATTTAGTATAAATAAGGGTCGAGGGTATGAAAACCCTAGCTTGGAGATTATTGTAACAGAGCATTGCTCGATGGGAGGTTGCCCCCTCGAAGAGGCCCGTGAACATTGCTTTATGAATCAAAATGTTATTTCTGTAGTTGTTCTTATATCATTTATGTGTTATTGTGGAGATTATGTTGGTTATATTATTGTTATTCTGCCATTTCTAGCATTTTATTTCTATTCTGCATACTTTTTATATCTGGTATATTACAAGTGGTATCAGAGCACTTTCCTTGGCAGAAATTGTGGGAAATTGTTTTCAGGGTAGAGACATATTCCAGCGTCTTTAAGCCACAGATATCTATCGTTACGCGCATAAACCCGCGGTTGAGGGATTCATAC
>JASDQU010247993.1:0-16346 GCA_032191745.1 Picea mariana
TATGCAATGAATTGTAAATGTGTTCTATAGGCTGGTGAGCCAAGTTTTGTATAAGCTGGAAGACTTATGTGTTTGTTAGGCCAGGAAGCCTAAGTGTTTGAGGGCCAGGAACCTGCTGTTGTACTTGTATTTATGTAGAATAATCAATAAAATATAAACCCCACCAGGTGAAGACTGACCACGATGAATGAGTGAAGGGGGACTGAGCGTCCACAGAGTGGGAAAGGAGCTAGGGGTTGGAAGGTGGGAAAGGGGCTGAGTGATGAGCCTAGGGGCTAAGCCTAGGGGCTTAAACTTGGAAATAATATTTTAATATTGTTTCAAAAAGATATGTGCATCATATGTTTTTATCCTAAGTCCTTCTGGAAGGACACGTGATTTCCCAAGTGGTGGGAGGAATGCGTGCTGGTGGAACGCATGCAGTTCCCAGGGTGACAAGTGTCAACCCTGGTGCATGCAAATATAATCGCCGAGATGAACCGCGTGAGGGCATCTTTCTCCATTCGGACCCGAACCTCTGAGCATGGAACCGGTATGACCTCTGCAAGAATACCCTGGTTCATCCCTGAAAGGGGAAAATCCTGTGTGGACTTCTGAAATACCCTGGTACAACTCCTGTCTGAACAGTTTGAACCTGTGTTGAATCTGCATGGATTGTTTGTCACACGTTCCTGAGAACCCGAGCGTGAGTCTATCCCATGTTGTCGGATTGAGAAATAAGAAGTGACCTGCCATTGTTGAACCAGTTAGAAAGCCCGTGTTCCTTTTCCCGATTGGCTGTTGTGGCCACACAGTGTTTGTCTGCGCATGGCATACTGGCCAGAGTAAGCCTATGCTGAGCTTGTGTATGACTTCTCTCCAGGTGAGGGAGATGGTTGATGTTGGAAGAGGCAGGTTGTCAGGCCTGCGAGAAACTCTTTCCAGGTGAAAGAGTTTGCTGGGAAGTGTTTTCTTCCAGAGAGTGTCCAGCAGCAGCTACGGGCTCTGAGACTTCCTGATCCGGCCTGTTGCCAAGACCCAGAGGGGGAGGTTAGCACCGATGGACTGTGCGTGTGAAGGTGTATACTCCCGGGTGGAACAGGCATGTGGGGAATGAGGGTCTGGTAGTAGTGGGCGTAAGATGGCATCTTTGGAAAGAATCCTTCCAGATATTTCTATGCTGTCTTACCTGTAACCTCAGCCTAGCCTAGGATTCCTTGCCTTGGGGTAGAGCTTGGTCCCAGCTCGGGGGTGACCCACTGTTGAGCTGATGAACAGTGTGGTCTAAGGATGGGAGGTTCGTGGAAGGCCTGTACTTGGTTGGTGATTTCTACAACTATCACAAGATAAGTGTTTAATTATATTTTTACCACATTTTATCATGACTGTACTGGATCTGTTATCATGTTTTCCGCTGTGTAAATGAATTATTGTTGAAGCTATGGATTGTCTAATTATAGCAGTAACTATATGTATATTTTGAGAATTCATATGTATCACCTTGCTGTTACGCATATGAATATACAATTCGGTATGTTTTATGTAAGAGTCCATGTACAGATTGATTTGTAGAGAGGTTTTAAAGCCTCGGTAGTGAAAAAGGTACACTACAGGGAGCTTAACCTGTCTGCATGGTAAGGTTTCTCATAACAATAACATATCTCATATTCAACATAATTCAGTTTTTGAACAACACAATATTCACATCAGTCAAGTGGGTGGACTAGATAGATTGATAGTTTGAGTAGGTTTCCAGATTTCGAAATCAAGTTGACGCTCTGGAAAAGATATAGGGTCCAGATCCGATCTGACAATTCACATGGGTTTTTGAATAGTTTCTTGGCGATTCAATCCATTGAAAAGGAAAGTTATCCAATTTGGGTAGTTCATAATGCCACGAGTACAAAGTCAATTATACCACTCCATTCCCCAACAAGCATCTTTAGTGTGACAGATTTGGCATATCGATCTCCTCATGAGTCAAAATTCATCTCCACTTTCTCCTTGTTCTCCTAGAAAACCCCCTTCAAATATGTCTTCCTCCCCTTCATCATATTTCCCACCCTATCCCCTCTATATATATCAACCTTGTGATTCTCTTGCTGGAGTAATTCTCCACACACCATTCCATCACACCTTCATTCGCGACTTCCTTCATCATTTCGTTAGTATTTTATCCACCTCCCTTTCCTTTCTCCAGATTTCCTAGATCCCCTGTCATGGTGTGGACTATTAGAATGCCAAGATTATGTTATTTGCAGTTTGATTGAGCAGCTCCAATGCCTGCCCTTCATTTTTCACTTAGGATGTCAGTATGTCACCAACTAATTGACCGCGGTAACTCCTCTTTATTTCCTAGAAAGAATCATCTCAATACACCATAGTTCTCTAAACTGTGTTTCGTACTCATGACTGTTCACCAACTTTCTCAACATGTAGCTGCATGAACATCCACCATGCATCATCCCCTTTGTTGAGAGGAAGGGACCCTACTCAATGGATCTCCAAGCTCCCTCCTCCCACCCATCAACATGGATCGAGCCTCTGTAGCAACGAGCCTAGGGTCAATGCCTATTATCAATTATCATGGTCGTCAGAACTTGCAGCAATTGGCTCAAGGACAAGCCAAATAATAGTGTTGGGGGCCTGTTGGCACCCAAAGTTTTGGTTTCATTTTTTCACACATGCACAAACATATTTGTGCATGCTCATTCCATAGTTTTATGCATGCTTAAGGAAATGCACGAGGAATGACAAAGAGTGCATGAAAAATCGAGTTTTGATAGTGCCCAACATGCGTAAAATATTATTGAATGCATGCCGGTCCCAGTTTTGATGCACACCAAAAGTCAAGAAGGAGCACACTAGAATAAAGAAAAAAATCATTGAGAAATACTCTCAAATGATTACTGCTAGAAACATAAGGGATCATGGAGCTGAAAAAAGATGAGCTGGCAGTGCGGTTAAGATCGCCCCGATTCCTTAAGGTTACATGCACTGCAGGAAGATGCCAAAAGCGTGCAATACAGTTTTTTTAGTGGAGTGAGTGGTGCAGAGAAGAAAGAGACATCACTCCTGAGCAAAGAAAGCTATAAAAGGAAGCAATGATACCATAAATGAAGTTAGCTAGATATTGAGGAGAAGAGATTCATTGAGTCCTTAGTATTGATCTCGCTATGAGCCTATTGTAATATTGTAATACTTTTGAATATACTTCTGTGTATGTTATATGTTTGAGTTTTGAGACAAGGCACATTGCACAATATGTTGAAATTATGAGGATTTATATAGAGAAGATATGAAGTTCTATGGCTGTCATATAATTTGTTTTTGCGTAATGTATACCTCTGTTGTGATGGAATGGCTCCAGTAATAAATATGTGATAGTTCTAATCCAATCTATGTTTATCATGTATGAGTTGAATAGATGTGTGTATTTGATCCAGATTATTTCCGGAACGAAATGAAAGAAGATATATTACAATGAAATACACATAAATATTGCCAGAAACAGAGAAACACAACAATACATGATTTGTATTAATGAAAGAAATGTACAAAGACTATAAAAATATAGAGTGCAAGACTCGCTAGAATGGTGGTAGCTTTATCTATGAGAAGCTGGTTAAAATGAGGCTCTGAAGGCCTTTTTACAATAAACATGAATGAAAAACCCTAGACATCCAAAAAACTAACCCTAGGAGATGAAACGCCAAAAGTCATGTGGGCCCCGTTGGGGTAAGTTAGTACATCAACTATCCGAGGTCGTAACTTTTTCATATGATCTCTATTTTAGGCGTGTGATAGGCCGTTGGAAAAGTATTTTCGAGAACTACACCTTATGTTGTCAAACTTTGACTTTGTCAATAGATTGATTGTGGCAAGCCCAAAACATGCTGTTTAGGGCCTCAAAACGACCCCAAAAGTACAAAAATATGTACTGAGATGAAAAATGCCGAAATAGGCCAGTTAGACTAGATGGGAGGCCACCAATATCCACCTGGATGTTGTGTAGGGATTCAAGACAACCTCTGAAGTGCATAACCCATAATTACAAAGAAGTGTCCCCATTACAGAGAAATGTGTTGAACTGAAAACTGTCAAGATGAGCTAGTTGGAATTTAGAATAGGTGGGTGGCCACCAATATCCACCTAGATCGGTAGTGTTTTACTTCTTAGTCCTAGTAATATGCTAGATACGAGCTGCATGGATGCCAATCTTGTGAACTCTTCATGTGTTTATCCTTCATCCATGTCACAATACCTTAGGGTCTCTGTGATCCTCTCTGCATCTCGGGTGAGACCTTCCCCGACCTTGACTGAGGATCAATATGCCAGTGCTCTATAGTTTTTGTTGGAAAATTCTAGATGAATCCTGGGTCTAAACTCCCCAGCGTTAAGAAGGACATTCACATGCGTGGATAAAAATTCCCAACACTCGTCTCATGTATGACACATGGTAGAATGTCGGCATTAGTTGGTGAAACCATCCATACAATTAAGATGATGTTTTGGTGTCATCATCTATATGTTGTACTTCCCCTACTAGGTATGGTCATACCCATGCGCATAAATCATGCACTACTTGGAGCCCGAATAAAAGAGATTTACCCTTCTCCAAAGTTCATATTTCGATTAGAGATTGAAAATACTTTATAAAATAGAAGTATATATAATATCCTATTTTAAATGGATTAAAATTTTGACCTCTTAAGTTGTATTTGAGTCTTACGTTAAGGGTATAAATATGAAATCTATGTCATCTATTGCAAAGGATTTAAACACCAATTTGTAACCATTGGAGCATTTTTTTATCTAGAACATTTCATATCTTTTGGAAATAGGGTTTTGGGTCCTTTGAAATCTTTTTCACTATTGTTTATCTAATGATTCATATATTTTGCAAATATGTCTTTGGGATTTTTTTGTTTTCCTTTGGATTCTTATTCACCATAATTACACTATAGCTCCTTAGGAAATCATAAATTCATTCACCACCTTTACGTATTTCATATTATATGATATAGTTTGTATCTAAGTGTGTATTAGATCTTATTTATCTCCTCCTAGCCTTATCTACTTATTAGATTTCAATATGAGAGAAAAGTTATCACATGAGGTTGTTACACTCATTGTACTATATATTTGAATCATTGTTGTGAATATGAAGTGTGTTGAGGCTAGTTTGTATTTTCTGCCATTTATTGTGCTCTTCTTTGTGTGTATATGATAACTGATCTAGAATGAATCATTATATAATTTGTCATCTATTTTGGTTCTTTTTGGAAAAAACATTGGAGCTATTGGCTTGTAGGGCCCATTTTAGGAATAGGTCTTGTTATCACAAAATCTAACAACCTTGTGAAAATCCTTTAACAAGGGCTAAGACAAGTGTAGCATGTAAGTGTTACCAATGTCACCTTATCAATCATTTCCCTCGTTCTAGTGAAGGATGAAATCCAACACAAGGGAGGCTTCCCTGGCAACCTCAAGGAATCCTATAGCAAGATGGGATCAAGTCTATGACCTCCTATACTGGTTACTCAAAAATACCACCACTAGATCAAATGGTTTCAAGGTAAGTACAAGGTGATTTAATAAATCAATATCCATATCTATGCGTGTATGATATTTAAGATAATTAATGATGTTCAACAAGTACAAATAGGTCAAAGAGATTTCCCAAACACTACAAATCAAGAAAGGATATGACTATTGAAAAAATCGTGTAAAAGATAAAAAACTTCAACAATATATTAAGTTATGACAACAACAATAAATCAACCCTCTAAATAAATAAACATGAAATAAACTAGGGATGGACATCATAAGTTAAACTAGGGTTTAATAAACAATCACTTTCTGAAATGTAAATGGAAAGAATACACCAACCTTAATTGAGGATGTCATCAAGCCCTGGAGGGAAGAAAATTAAATTAACAATGCAATACATGATGTCGATATGTATCTCAATCTAAAATATGCCGATTAAAACCTAGACATCAAGCTCATTGATGGATGTAAACCAAAGTAAATTGCCACTAACCCTAATCTAACCCTAGCAACAAGAAAAAAGTGAATTTTAGGGTTTGAAACCTACTACAAGGGAGAAAGGCTAGTGTCATTTATTCCTCTTGGACAAACGGGGTCAAATTATGAACTTTCTTGGGAGACAAAGGTAAATCTTTGGGTAAAACCATAAGGTAGTCCACTAAAAACCTTAGGTATTTAACCAATATAATGACAACTAGGGTAGTCCACTACAAACTCTAGAAATCCTTTTATGCCTTTTTGCAAGCTTAAAGATGGACCTTGGATAAAACCCTACGCTAGTCCACTACAAGTGCTAGAAATATATTCTATACTAAAATTGATCAAGGTGGTTATTGGTGGTCGCTCACCTCTTTCACCGACTCCACACTTCTCTATCTTCTTGGCAGTTTTTCTTCAATTTTTCAGGTCCCAAACTTCCAGGGTCGTTTTGAGGCACTAAACGATATTTTTTGGACATTCAGAGGGATAGGGGTTGCCATGGAATTCTCTGGCCCCAACCAAAATTTTTAATCCTTAGGAAATTCTTTCCAACAAGTCATCGTGCGCCCCAAAAGGAGATTGTATGCAAAAGTTGCACCACTGAGAAGTTGACATATGAACTAACCATTTCAGGGCCCACAATACTTTTGGTGTTTCATCATCTAGGGTTAGGGTTTCTTCCTCTTTGTATTTTAGGCTTCATGATAAAAGGCCCTTTTCATCCTATTTGTAATCATCTTTTTGYGAATGAGCATAATCAACATCTCTTTCTATTCARAGATAAGYTACCACCATTCTAGCTAGTTTGTGTTCCACAATATTCTACTATTTTATTCATTAATAGAATTTGGATTTCACTGTATTGTTGTACTCTCTAGTATATTTTTGTGTGTTTTCCATTTCGTTCTCAATATAATCTAGATAAAAATTACCTAGGGTAGTCCGATACAAACCCTATAAATTTTTCCTATGTCATTTAACAAGATTTAAACAAATGAAATCAAGGGAAGGTAGTCCACTACAAACCTTTCTAGGTTTTCAAGATAAGATTATTCAAGAGAAATACAAGGTAACATGCATTTTCACCACTTTTATAAACACATTTACACTTAATACATTCAATAAATAAACCAACAAATATTTACAAGGAGCACTTACCAGGTAAATCAATGATCATCTGTGAAACCCCAACCATGAAAATCATCCATCAAAACTTGAAAATAATCCAAAGATCATATCCCAAAGAAGGTGCATAAATAATCCATAGAAAAAGAGAAGTAAATAAGAGACAAGTATTTGTAATCCTCCACACGTTGATATGATTTACAAATAAGGGAGCAGTTCCTCTACTTATATGAGGAAACCAAGCACATCACCTCACTAAGAATCCCCTAAAACATAAAAAAACATGATACAAGGTGGATAGTTATAGGTTGACCCCCCAAAATACCTCCAAGATAAAGGTACAATGCTAAAATATGAAAACATCCTCTAAAATTCCCACACGTGTGAGTGTAGAAGGCTCAAGAAAGGTGAAACCATCTCCAAATGGGGTACAAAGGCTCCAAAAGTGATGTTTCTCCCCCAAAGGTGAAAAGTATTGTCAAAAGTCACGCCTCCTCATCAATAAGGTCACCTCTCCTTATCAACAAAGTGCCAACTCATCAACCAATGTGCTAAGTTGGCTCAAGCAAGTGTCAAATTACCCTCAAGTGTGACGTCTCATCACATGTGCAAAATCCAAGGTAAAAATCATAACCTCATGAAGGAGAAGGGATCAATAACCTCTCCAAAGAAGTTTCCCATAATCATCAAAGGCCACATCATCTATCCAAGTGCCAATGTCCTAAAGGGATATATGACGTTAAGGGTTCTAGGTGACATGTCAGGTTCTATTTGTAATACCTTTTCTCAAAAGTGAAACGTCCCAGGTCTAAGAGGTGGTGGAGGATGCCAGAAAGCATGGGGAGTCATTACAAAGTCAAATGCTCATAATCAAGGCCCCAACATCCTCCATGAAGTGTAGGGGAAAAATCACCAATGTATTGCAAATGACCATCTCAAGGGGTGCCTCATCATCAAGAAAGGGCTCAAAAAATCAAGTGAAAGCAACCATCATGGATACATGAGTCATTAGAATCATAAAAGCTGATTCACAATTTAATGAAAAATCCACGTAAGTAATTCACATTAGGTACCTTCTTCAAACTTCACACCAAATTATGTCTTTATGGAGTTTTCCAAGTTTAAGTATGGAAGGACCATCATACAACCCTATTAGGTGTGATGATACCCAAGAAGAAGAGTATTTTTCGAGAAACCAATCAAAGAGTAAGTGTGAATGAGTGGTATGACATGTGGTTTACTTCTTGGTCATGGTGTCATTGACATGCAAGGCCACATGTTATGTTCATCTCCATGAGTGCCTTTGTAGAGGGAGTGCTTGGTGCATTGAGTTATCCTTTCCTTGACACTATATTTCCACCCGTTTCTTGCCTTTTGGTATTCATTGATTTCTTTGCAAACCCATTTTTGGGTTTATGCATTTATTACATTGGGATTCAATTAATTCCTTTTCTTTTGATATGCGTTCAATGCATTAGGACTTGAGGTGATGGCCTCATAGTGAGAGGGTATATCTAAAGCTAACTTGGCTTTTGATTTATCATTCATATCCCTTTATTTGTTTTGCATTTTGAATTTATAACACACTCTTTCCATTATTTCTTACAACTGCATCAACCTCAGGCACTCAAGCCCCTTTTTCTCATAGGAGAATGAAGTACATACCTTTTTGGGATACATGTAACAACCATTCCAAAAATATAGGACAATGGGAGGAATATAGATTGAAAGTGTTAAGTATGGAAAAGGTACATGTATGTTACCCCTATCAAGGCCTCCCAACAATACCCCTTTTCCCCAAGAGTAAAAACACTTGATGAGAGTACATATGATGGCCACCAAGGTGAAAGAAGGAAAAACACATAACTTCCAAGCATCGTGATTCATTATTTTAATCAACCCATGCTCCTTACCTAAATTCCCAATACACTAAATTTAACACTCTGTATTAAACAATACCTAATGTATCTCATGTGTGTTGGGCCAAAATCATCATATGAGCCTACTAATCAAGTGAATGAGATGGGAAGTGATGAGGAAGAGGCATCTCAGGGGCCACTGTCTATGGAGAATGATGGTCATCAACTCTGGGACCAATATCTGCAATGTGGATCATGAAGAATGATCTCCTCTTGTTACCCCTAGGTGAGAAGGGTGTAACATCTAGATACAACATGGGGACATGTGATCACCATAGAGTGCATGTGAACCTCAACATCTCTGGTACTCCAAGACCTGCAATCCTGTATCACTCTAAAAATTTCCTGCTACAGTCTAACATAAAATCATCAGTAACAAAACGGTAGAGGGATATGATCCACCCCAATATACAAAAAGCAATAAAAAATAAATGTGAGAAAAATATTTTCATTTTCACGAATATATAATTTTATCATAACATGTATAAGCTAAGCTATCACAGATGCATACAATCAATCAGTAAATAACATTAGTAAAAGAGAGTAGAATCAATATTGAAGCACACAACATGACCTAACACTATCCTACTCTAAACTAAAGAAATCATATTCTCTCTGCATAGTATGGTTTGATAAGGGATATGTTAATAGGTAATGGTAACCTCCTTCCCTTAGGCATGGTTAAATAAAAGGAATTAGTTCCAAACTTCTTCTCAATCTTGTAAGGTCCAAGCCATAAACTATAAAACTTCTTATGCATACTTGGATTTTCTTTCCTCTTGTTCCACATAACTATAAGGTCCCCATCTTCAAAGTACCTTTGTCTTGATTTATGATCAATTGTTCCTTTACTTTTGTATTTATTCCTTTCCATTTGATCAAAATCATGTCCCCTGGACCCATCTAACTCTATGGGATGATCAAATATTCCTTGCAACACCTTCTTATCAGTTGTAATTTGTTGTGCAAAATGAAGGGAAAAAATTTGGAGGTTAATAGGTAACTTTGCTTCCAATATATATACTGACTCAAATGGGGTTTTTCTTGTGGAAGTATTGTTCATGGTACGATATTCCCATAGTTCATAGTTAATATTACTATCCCAAACTTTCTTATTCTCACCCACAATCTTCTTGACAATATTCATTAGATTCTTGTTGCTAGATTTTGCTAGTTTGTTTCTTTGGGGATGGTAATTAGATGAATGAGATAAAACGATCCAGTACTTGAAACATAAATTTTCTAATACCAAAAAGATAAAGTATTTTACATTATCAATAGTGATCTTGGCAGGGGCACCAAACTTTGTGATTATTCTATCTTTAAGGAAACTCATTACGACCTCCTCGATTTCCTTTTTCGTTGCTATGGATTCTACACACCTAGTGAAATAGTTTGTAGCATACAAGACCCAATGATATCCATTTCTAGATTTATCATTAAATTCACCAATAAAGTCCAAACCCCATTATTGAAAAGGTTCCTCAACAATGACTGGTTCCGAAGGAAAAGCAGGAAATCGTTGTTTTCCTGAGAAGAATTGACAAGGTTGACAAGACCTAACATAACAATGAGTATCAATGAACATGGTAGGACAATAGTAACCTACTCTCAATATCTTATGTGCAGTGGTATGGGAAGCGAAGTTACCACCCCGATATCCTGAATGAAGTTCCTTAATAAACTTTTCCACGTCATCTTTACTAACACATCTAAGGATTAATCCATCAGGGTTCTTCCATTCAAGACCATCTTGGGTTAAACAATACTTCATAGATTTTAATCTCAATTTTATCCTGTTATAGTCCACTAAGTGATTAGGACATGAGATATTCTTTAGGTTATACACATTATCATAGTACCACTCATCATGTTCTATTCCACTTAAGACAACATTTACTTGGTCATTTTCACCCATTGTTATGGCCTCTTCATTTTTTTCAATCAACATATTAGATAAGCCTTGTCCCTTAATGATCTTAGTAGGTTTGATATCGAGGTCATATTCTTGAATCTTTGATACCCACTTTCCTCTAGTTCCAAGGAGATCTTGTTGGGTCAAGACATTTTTAACAACGAAATATGTCACATAAGATTTAATATTGTTATATCCAACATAGCTTCTAAAGTGCTTCAATTATTTTACAAGGGTAGAAGCTTGTCTCAGTAATCATATATGTTAATTCAGTATCCCTAAGGGTCTTTCTCATGAATAAAATCATTTTTTTTTAATCATCTCTATTTTTCTACATGAGTACCCCAACAATAGTATCCTTAGAAGCAAAATATAAAAGTATAAATTCTCAAGAATAGTCAGGGCTAACAAGGACTAATTCCATTGTAATTGCTTCCTTGAAATATTCAAATGATTTCATACTACTATCATCCCATTTGAACAAGGCATCTTTCTTTAATAAGGAATTCATTAGTTTAACTATCTCGACAAAATTTGGAATGAATCTCCTTATAAAGTTAATCTTTCCAAAGAATGATTGCAAATATTTCCTATCGTTTTTTTTTAATTTTTTTAAGGGTGGGGGGGGGCTTCCTTATGGATTCAATCCTTGTTGGAGAAACACAAATACCATCCTTGGAAACAACACGACCCAACAATTTTCCTTTATCAATACCAAAAATTGACTTCTTAGGGTTGAGGGAGATCCCATACTTTCTAGATCGTTCAAAAAATTTCCTAAGGTGATGAATATGCACATTTCTTTCCTTAGACACACAAGTAAAATAATCTTGGTATATTTCTATAATCCTCCCTATAAAGTCCTTAAAATAAAAATTCATTTCCCTTTGAAAGGTGGAACAAACATTCATAAGACCAAAAGGCATCCTCAAACATTTGAAAATTCCCCATGAGGTGGTAAAGGTTGTATTGAGATGGTTTTATTCTTTGACTAACACTTGGTTATATCCCAAAAAACCATTTAACATGGACATCATCCCTAGATCAATGACCCTTTGCAACAAGTGTTCCATGTTTGGGAGAGGATAATTGTCCTTAACATATAGTTGATTAATGTTCTTTAAGTCAACACATAATCTAATGTCTCCATTCTTTTTATAAACCACTACCAAGTTAGCCATCTAGGAGGAATACCTAATGGGGGCTATAATCTTTGCATAAACAATATTTTGAAGTTCATTTTGGATTAAAGGGGCCAACTTAGAGTTAATGTTTCATTGTTTCTATATAAATAGTTTGGACGCTTCCTTAAGAGGAATGGCATGTTGAATAATGTCTCTCTTATAAGATTTTAAATCCTCATATGACCAAGAAAAAACGTCTGTATATTCTCAGATAATATTCATTATCCTTTTTCTTTTAGTAGGAGTGGTATCCTTTCCTATCTTTATCATCCTAGGACTATTTTCTGAACCAATATTAAATTCAATAGCTTCATCAGACCGATCAACAATAAGTTTTCCCTTATACATATCATGCATATAAAACATTGTTTCTAAAGAGACTACTCCCTTGGGAAGAGAATTGTTTGGAAAATACTCAACTTCTAGGTTCATGGATTTGTCTAAGAAATTGATTTGACTATCCGAAAATTATTACATACTATGTAAAAAACGAATAATTTGGGCATCATCATTAAAAAATTTCCAGTGTTCAAGGCTATTAGGTATAGATGGTCTAAAAACTACTTGCATTTTTCATTGACCATGAAGCATATATTCACAGGGTTGTAAATTCGTTGCAGATACAACTAAAGCATCGAAAATAGTGTTTTTATTTCTTGGGATGGAATCAATTGAAAATACATCAAAGATTTCTATAGTATCTAGGATAAAATTCCTATATCTTCTCAATCTTTCATTCTTAGTAACAAATTTATTTATTTATTTGAGAGACAATCGGGTCAGAACCTTTGATGAATTTGAGGAAATTAATTTTCCTATTTAGATCCAAATCCAATCCTATGGTCAAGGCTTCATATTCAGTTATTTTTCTTGCACAATCAAACTCAAGCCTATAAGAAAATAATGTAGCAACACACATGGGAGATACAAGGAAAWTTATGGTGCCWGACCCTGAGMTARAGTTAGCACCATCAAAATACACAGACCAAACCTCATTATTCCTCTTGTATTCATATTCTTGATCTATGGAATTTTCTAAGAAACATAATTTACCAATCTCTCCATCCGTACATGTCAATTCATTCATAGGACATTGAGGGTCTTCAACTTGTTATCTCACAACAAGTGGGGTAACAAAATTACCATCAAGAGTTGGAAAATTATCATAGGACAAGTCCATTTGGAGACTACCACTAGAGGTTTCAACCCACTACCTAGAAAAGAACATTCCCCAAGCATCAAGAACATTTATGACCACAACATCCATTGGAGGGATATATCAGGGTAAGTAGTGAGGATAACCTTGAGATATTTAATGATACCAAAAACACAAATAGCCTTTGAGTCAATCCCACACACATTTCTATAAGGTCTTGTGATATTTAGACCAATATGATTCATAACTTTCAAATCGATAACATTAGTAGAAGCCCCATAAACAAACATGCAATTATGAATAAGGATATTTTTTATCATCAATGTAATGGAGAAAGGTGCATGCCCTTCATTCTTCTTGTCATGGTTCATGGCTTGAAGGATTACAAGAGGGTCCTCAATATCATCTTGAAGGTCAAAGAACTCCTTAAATTTAGCCTTTTGTGAAGGAATCTTAGTGAGTTCAATATCATGCATATGAATATTGATTTTGTTCAAGTTGATAATCAAGTCTATGTTTTCAATATCTTTGTGTAAAGTTGGAGTAGGTATAGGGTTAGCACCTATGTTGGATGGTATAGTTTGAGAAGCCTTCTTATCATATCGTAAGCAACATTTATTCCTAAGCTTGTCCCTAGTTTCTTCATCCACAAAATTCAACATTTCTAATTTGGCCACCCTAGAAGCCTTGGCATTCTCAAGCTCCCATTGTTTCTTGGTAATGGTAAGAATTGTTTGTGAAGGTATAGTGTATATGGGATCCACTTCTTAATCCAAGTTCATGTGATATAAAGCATTAGGATTTTTCCATGTATTCCATTCTTTATCATAATAAAATTCATGCATTTGGGCCTTTTCCAATATATCAACCTTGTTCAAAAGGGTCCCTTGGGTTTTCCTTATTTAGATGGTCGTTTCATCAAGATTTTAATTAAACAACATTATATTTCCATCACTTGTTTTCTTAGGGAAAGTATCAACCTTGTTAATTATAGGCACATTTATCTTGGATACTATCAATTTAGTTTCAATTTAGGATTCCCATTATTGAGATTCCACTAAGGTAGTTGGGAATTTGTTTCTTAGAATAAGACTGAATTGTCCCTCAAAGGAACAAGTATATTGTAGGAGAATCGCTCCATCCTTTGGCCTAAGTTCCTCAAGAACTCTTTTATCAAAGTATCAAATCTCGTATTAAATTTATCAATATACTCTATTTATTTTCTCTTAATTTAACTGAATTAGTCAAAATCAATTCACCATCTTTCTTGATTTTCCATCTTTTTGTGAAGGAATTTTGAAGGCTTGCCAAGTTTTAATACCTTTATCAGGAATATTGTTGTACCAAAACCTAGCATCCTCTATCAATGATGAAGAAAATAGCCTCATGATTACATTCTGATGTTTACATTTGGTAGCATATAGTTCCAGAGCATTATCGAATAAAGATAGATGGTCTTCATTGGAGACATCATTATTACTAGAAAACTTAGGCAACCACTTATAAAGATTCTTAGATAGATCAAGAGGATAACCTTGAATTCCAATCATATTTAAAGGTTTAATCACATTGGAAACCCATGGTTGAAAAACCATTGGGAATGAAGGGGGACTTTGATTGAATAATTTTTTTATTACTGGAGAGTTTTGAGGAGGTTTTCTCCTATTATCCTTGTATTTTAGAATAGGTCTTTGGTTGGTATCTCTAACCCTTGGGTTCTCTTGATGTGGAGTCACCAGGTGGGAAATATAAATAAGGATCTGGTGTAATCCCACCAAGATTTGGTTGAATCATAGACTTCAGGTTTCCAAAGAGAATAACTTAATTCTCCTCGACAATGACGCCAAAATGTTATCACAAAATCTATCACCCTTGTGTAAATCATTTCACAAGGGAAAATACAAGTGCAACATGGAAGTGTTACCACTGCCACCTTAGCAATCACTTCCCTAATTTTAGTGAAGGATGGGATCCAAATCAAGGGTGGCTTCCCTCACAACCTCAAGGAATCCTATAACAATATGGGATCAAGTCTATGACCACCCATATTGGTTACCCAAACATACCACCACTAGGTCAAAGTCTTTCAAAGTAAGTACAAGGTGGTTTAATAAAACAATTTCTAGATTTGTGTGTGTGATATCTAAGACAATTAATGATGTTTAACAAGTAAAAATAGGTCAAAGAGATATCCCGAACACTACAAATTAAGAAAGGCTATGGCTATTGAAAAAGTTGTGCAAAATATAATGAAATTCAACAATATATAAAGTTATGACAAAACCAATAATTCATCCCTCTAAATAAATAAGCATGCAATAAACTAGGATTGAAAATCACAAGTTAAACTAGGGTTGAATAAAAAATCACTTGTTGAAATGTAAATGGAAAGAATATAACAACCTTAATTAAGGAATACGTAAGCCCTAGAGGTTGAAAATCAAATTAACAATGCAATAAATGATGTCAAGATGTATCTCAATGTGAAAGATGCCAATAAAACCCTAGATGTCAAGCTCAATGATGGATGAAAATCAAAGTAAATTTCCACTAACCCTAATATAACCCTAGAGAAACAAGAAAAAAGGTGAATTTAGGGTTTGAAACCTACTACAAGGGATCAAGTCTAGTGTTTTTTTTTCCTCTTGGGCATATGGGGCAAAATTATTAACTTTCTTGGGAGACAAAGGTAAATATTTGGGTAAAACCATAAAGTATTCCACCAAAACCCTTAGGGATTTAACCAATAAATGATAACCAGGGTAGTCCACTACAAACCATATAAATCGTTTTATGCCTTTTGACAAGCTTAAAGATGGACCTTGGATAAAACCCTAGGTTAGTCCATTGAAAACCCTAGAAATATATCCTATAGGGAAATACCTATGGTAGTGATCTAGGTGGATATCGGTGGCCACCCACCTTTTCCAACTGGCTCAAAACAGTTTTCTGGCAATTTTGGCAATTTACTATTTTTAGTAGGTTTTAACTTCCGGGGCCATTTTGAGGGCCCAAATGAAGGTTTTTCGAGATCT
>JASDQU010247995.1:6563-16586 GCA_032191745.1 Picea mariana
TATATATATATATAACGGTTGCAGATATATTTAATAGAAGATTTACTTATCTTACTTATGCACATTATATACAAACTTCAAGTTTTTATCTAAACTTAGGAAACTCAATGTGAAAAATGATTTCTTCTAGGAAGCAGATAAAGAAAGCACATACATATATTTTTTTGTTTTTCCTTTATAAATCTAAACTAATAAGAAAAATTGCTATGAAACAGAAACGTGTGGATAGTCAAAACATGAACCATACGGTCGAGTTTCAGTGATGAGTAAATGACAGAAAAATGCAAATGAGCTAACCTGTTAGTGGGTTAGTGATGCATATCCAAGCATCTTCATGATTAGAGAACGTCAAACTACCATGTCCAAGAGGGAAACCTACAATGAACCTTAAGACTGTTCTAAGTAAATCGAGAACAATGTGTTGGCAGTTTGGGTTTTAATGATTGAAGCAGAGACACCAACATAAGCATGTAATCTCATAATTATACATTATTACTATAAGATAAATATGAAAGTAACCTGTACGTTTCATTTTTCAATTAAAATTGAAAGATAAAACCTATCGTTTTAACTGAAAATATGATCACAACATTTATATTTTGAGAAGCAAATTATGGATGGTATTTAATATAACAATCCTGCACATCACATATCATTTAATCTAAAAATATCAGATCTATATATATGTAGCAACATTAACAAAACATAAATGACAACAATAATAGATAAGAGGCTAAAGCCAAAATGCATGAATGTTGTTTCATTAAGTTCTGGAATTAATCGCCCATCTTTTGCTCCCAATCAAGATGTCCTCTATTACAAAATACGATGTATTTAAAGAGTTTAGTTAAGCTAAGCATCTTATCTTCTAAGATAGGATCATATCTCAAAAAGATCTCAAAGTTACAAAAATAGAGGGTCTAAAAATCCACTCAATATCAAACTATATCTTCAAAATTACACAAGTTTTGTTTTGATTTACAGAATAAGCCAAAAGAGGTGACTAATCAACTAAGTCCAACAATGCTCCAATTCACAAGATACATCTTATCCTGAAATCAAAATGAAATGTGCAAATTAGATATTTATTTAACTAACAATTTCCAAATTTTTATATGAGAAATTTGACTTGGCTACATAATCTCACGATTCTGTAGCCAGTCTTATTATTGACAACATAAATCTAAATCACTCTATATTAATTAGAAAAATAAAAGTAAAGCACAAATAAAATAAAAATAATTTTACCATTCAACTGAAAATCAAATTCGAATCACAAAATTTCAGAGTTGATCACAACCTCGATACTATTGACGTTTTTTATTATGATATTGCCAGTCCTTTTCAAGCGTTTTCCTTGCCTTTGTGCATTGATCTTGAGCTCACGGTTTTAAATTGTCAATGAACGATTTTGAGCCATAAGAGCCTTGATCTTTTCTTGAAGGATAGGGATGTCTGTGTAATACATACCTATTCAATGTAAACACACTTCACAATTTACAGCAGGGGAAAATGGTTGAGGAAGCGCATGAATGTGTATTAAAACACTACCACTATTCAATGTCAGATTTTGATCGAATTTAATTCCTGGAAAATCCTTGTTGTGCTGTAGACACAGTGACAAGTTATTCACATAATCAAAAGCTTGACCGAGATCCGGTTTAGAGTGATTTGGGTCTTCAGCTGCCATAAATTTTTCAATCTCAGAATCAGAGCTCTCATGGACCTCGATAGATTTGATCAAGCTCACATGAGCTTTTGATTTATTCGTAGGCTCCTCGAAATTAATCTCCCAACCCTCTTGTTATTAAACCCTCACATGTATCGATTTTTATTTCACTGTTTGGAAGTGTTTCCACTGGTGGATTTGATGTCAAGGTTAGGGTCAACGACTTGTTCACACTCAGGAATTTTAACAATCTTGGAGCCGACGCTCTGCTGTTCACATACAGACTGATCAGGTGTAGCCCTTTCGCAAGGGTTTTCACACAAGAAAACTGGCCTATTACTGGAGGGAAAAAGAGACTTCTCTAGCATAGGTTTATCAACCACTGAAGTCTCTATAGGGTTAACTGTAACAAATCCATTGCGAGTCACGAAAGCATCCCAATCCTCATTAAGTAGTTTCAGATGATGGACTATCAAAAACTTAATCAACCCATGATGAAATAAGATGGAATCCAACTTCTTCCATTTATATCTCTTTGACATATTATATAAAATTGTTAATAAGTAAAAAGGAATGTTTAACTAGAAACTGATAAAATCCATTAGCAGTCTTATGTGATAAAGGAAGACGAGGATGTAGCGACCTTCACAAGTAACAAATTGCCTTAACATTGCCAACAGACTGTGCCATCTATCTTTCAACAGAGAAAGCAACATACCTTTGTCACATCATTGAATTTTTCGAGAGGTGATGAACAAACTCCATGGTATCTCTTCCAACTTTGAATTTTTAAACTATTTTTGGCTAGTGAGGGGGAGGTCCGTTTGCTCGCTCATAAATTCCTCGGTGATTTCCAATTCAATATCACCCACTTTGGCTCTGCATCCATCAAATGTGAGAGAGAACTCTTGGGATTCTTGTAAGTTATAATCCTGGAATTTCTTGAGAAACACAACCCAACCCTGACTTTTAAGGTCTTCACTCGCGTCATCACACAACAACAAAGTTTGGGAGCCATTCGGCTCAACACAGACGATAGGGGCCATCAAGGTTTGGACAAGAAGTCACAAAGGTGACCAGAATTTATTGTGAGCGTAAGGGGTAGTAGAAACAGAGGAAGGCCAAAGAAAATAAGAAAGGAATAAAACCCACAGTTACCCTAGCACGACCAAAATGAGAGCATAAGGGGTTTCAAGCCACGAAAATCGGGCGTTTCGGGTAATGAATGCCATGAGTACAGAGCGAAACCCAAGACTCTAGTTTGTAATGATGGATCTGTCGATTCGAACTGCCACTTCAAATAGAGTATAGGGTACGACTGAGTTGTGTTTCAATCTCATCATATGTAATGGGTACCTTGATTTGCCAAGGTTAGGAGAGGATGCGATCCAAAAATCATAATACCAATCAAAGGATTTAAAATTGAAAATGATCTTCCAAGAACATTAAATGAAGAAGCTTATAGTCTTAATTCCAATCTATTCTTGATGTGTTTACAAAGTACTCAATATATAGCTTATAATCCAGGAGCAACTTAAAACCAAATGTTTTATTGATATATGATAAGCTTCAATGAAAAACAACATTCATTAAAAGAGTTGTAAGACCATTGACCCTACATAAAGACCAAGCCTTGGATATAATTGCAATTTGATTATAAGTTTTAATGTTTCATTCATGCTTTCAGTCATGAATGAAGCATGAAAATGAAAAAAATTAAAATAGGAACAATCAAAACATCGTTTTTACAACTGAGTAGTCACCTTCAAATAACAATATTTACATGACGAAGCGTAGGCAGCTACAGGAATTGTTATTTGTCACTTTAAAAAGGTAAAAATCGTGTAGGGCTGACAACAATAGCGATTTACTAGGAGAAGCAATTATCTCTGCATTACCGATGAGTTCATGTTAGGACTGCTTAGAATGATTACAGATCAAAGCATAGTTGAAGGACATCAAGCATCTCAACAATCATTACACAGTCCAGATTTAGATATCTTTTTGTCCAAATGAAATCCAGAGACAAAATTTTAACTACGAGAGCAACAATGTTCAAGTTAATGGTTTCGACACCGTTGACAGGGCCACTTTTGCCAACATGTGTCCATAGCCTCGGCAAGGATGTCAGTTAACCCATTATGACGCCTCTACCCTGTCGAAGAAATTTCAATTCAAAATGAAGGATACTTAAGGCCAATATCAAAATTTATACCTGATAATTTTCTTGAACCTGACATTGCTTCGCTGCCAGCAAGCCGGTTCAGTACCCCAGTGAAGTTGTCTTGGAATCATGCATGCATTTACCCGCTACCAGTAGAGTTGTTCAATATTCCGACGGGTTTACAAACACTTCCCAAAACTCTTGAGAAATTGTTTACAATCTGATATAAATGTAAAGATATTCAGAAGAGCAGGGTGATGCTGAAAATTTCAGTCTTTAGAACACTTGTTATTTTCCAGCCTTTATATTTTTGCTTAATCACCTTCATTATGATCTGAAATTAGTTTCTTGATGAAACCAATTTTTCGAGGACATGAAGGCATACTTGAGTTTCTTTCTTTAAAAGCAGGGACAACGTAAAAATATTTAAAGATGATCATGTTTGCTCATAATTATAAAGTGAGACCAGGAAGTCTGTTTCAAACACAAATTTTATTTAGTTAGTCTGTGTTTCAACAATTCACAACATTGATTCTCTTGAGAAGACCTTAATAGTTGCTTCAAAATGATGCATTCTAGTTCCCCTCCACGAACTAAAAGGTGACACAGGCATAAGTTCAACCAAAAAGCAACGAGAACAAACAAAATGAAAAGAACCAAAATCAGAAAATAAAAATAAATCAAAACAGAAAAATATGTACAAAAGGTGGATCTGGAATTATCACGAAAAATACCTCTTGAAAGCTTGTCCATTCACCGGGAATGTGTCTGGCTGTCCCTCTAAATTCTGTAGGCGGGAAAAAATGGGACCTAGTTTTTCAGCGATTACGAAGGGTCCCAACCACAAGTTCTAGAACTTGGTATGTTCCCCTTTTCCCTCATGAGGTTTATCCCATTTGAGAACCAAATCTCCTACCTCGAAGTTTCTATCTGAAGTAGAGTTTGAATCGAACCAAATTTTCACAATATGATGATGCTGATCCAATCTCTCTTTTGCTTGTGCTCTTACTTCCTCTAATTTCAACAAAGCATTAATTCAACTTTCAAGAGGAGGACAATCCTCTTCCTGAAATTTCTGCGATAATTGTAGAGAGGGAAGCAAAACATGAGGAGGGAGAATTGCTTCTGTTCCGTAGACGAGAAAGAAAGGAGAATTACCAACAGAAGTTTTCAGTGTCACCCTATCAGCCCAGAGCGCGTTAAAAAGTGTGTTGTGCCAGTTCTTGTGGTTTTCAGAAACTGTCCTCTTGATGATTTTGATCAGGTTTTTGTTTGTAGATTATACTAAGCCATTTCCTTGGGGGTAATAGCTGGTAGAATATTTCAGTTTGATCCCTTTTTCTAAAAAAAAAACACTCATATCAAGGGGTGAAAAGTAGAAAGAATTATCGAAGAACAAACACTCGGGAATACCGAATCTAGTAATGATGTTTGAGTTAAGGAAATATATTACCTGACTAGTGTTTACCACCTTTAGTGGTGCAACTTCATACCATCTGGTAAAATAATCCGTTGCTGTAATGATGTATTTATGATGCTGTGAGGAAGTGGGGTTAATCGGCCCTATGATGTCAAGACCCCATTGCTAAAAAGGCGAATCTACCAAAACAGGCTACAAAGGGAATGCTGCCTTTTGTACTCGTCCAACAACCTTTTGGCAGATTATGCATTTACGATATAATGCATGGGCATCTTTGAACAACATGGGACAATAATACCCAGCTCTTAATACTTTGTGAGTAGTGGTGTCTCCACCAAAGTGCCCACCAACTTCACCTGCATGCAGTTCAGATAATACTTTCTCCACTTCATCTCTTTCCAAACAACGCATGAGGACATTATCAAATTTTTTATGGAATAATACATCATTTACCAGCTGGAAAGGAGCATATTTTAGTCTTAATGCTCTTTTCTTTATTGGATTGAGATAGAGAGGAGAAGAACCATGTGTTAGATAAAAATTAATATCATCAAACCAAGAATTAGCAACGACTTGTGTACAACAGATCTGATTTTCACTACGTTGATTTACAGTCAAGAAATTAATTTGACTCTGTTGCTCTTCAACTGAATCAACCACTAGTTTGCATAGACCTTGACCTCTGAAAATTTGTGAAAGGGTAATTTTGAGGTCATAATCTTGTAACGATGTCATCCAGTTTGCCCGATTTTCACCCAATTCCTTTTGTACTAACAAGTTTCTGACAATAGGATAAGGCACAACGACTTTAGTTCTGGATTTCAACAAATATGATTGGAAATGTTTCACTGCTTTGAAAACTGCATAAGCCTGTTGATCTACAACTGGGTAGTTAATCTTTGCTCCTTTGAAGGATGAGCTCATAAAGGCAGTGGGGATTTCATTGCTTTCGACGTTCTTTTGGGTCAACACAATGACATAAGATCGATCAGAGGCGAAAGTATAAAGAGTGAAATCTTGTGAAAAATTAGTACTCACCAGGGAAGGGGCCTCCACTATGGATTTTTTGATGGAATCAAAAGCTTGATTTTTCTGTGGTCCCCAATGATTCTGAACATATTTTTTAATTAATTTTTTCAACGGCCTTACCATTTCTGATAAACTCAAGACAAACCTTCTAACAAAATTTATCTGGCCTAAAAAAGATTGCATAGATTTTTTGGAGGAGGGGGGAGGAAGTTTAGAAATGGCTTGAGTTCTTTTAGGATCGATGATCATCCCATCACTGGATACTATGAATCCAAGAAGTTTTCTTTGTTCCACTGCAAAGATAGACTTCTTAGGGTTGAGAGATATGTCGTACTTGCGACATCGTTCTAGGACAGAGCTAAGGTGAGACAAATGATCTTTCTTGTTTTTGGAGAAAACAGTAACATCATCAAGATAGACTGGATTGATTTATGATACCACAAAAAGAAATATCCATTTCTCTCTGAAAAGTGGCCTCGACATTTATAATACCAAAAGGCATTTTCCTGTAGGCGTAAGTACCCCATGGGGTACAGAAAGTGGTTTTTAACTAGTCTGGGGGAGACATGAGGATGATATGTTGTATTATGTTAGGGTCAAAAGTTTTTAAATCATAGTATGTCTAAGCAAATACATCCTTGCAGTCCCTAAACAATTTTATAAAAGCGTACCGTTCTTTCTTGGAGCATCCCATTCCCAGATTGATATATTGTGGATTATCTTTAGTCCCTAGATTTACTTTCTCATGAGTCAAGGAAGAACTGTTTGTTTTACAATTTACCGATTTTCTGAATTTATCATGCAAATCATAAAACTTCTCTAGTTTTACCACGGATTTAGGGATAGAATTTACCAGATCAGATGTTGATTCAGGAGACCTCGGCTATGATATTATCGTGAAGTTGCAGAGATTTTCATCGTGAGTGCCTTCATCAATAACCACACCTTAGAAGGTGTCCTATATGTGCAAAAAAATGATGATCCGTTGATCATCATCAAACACTCTCCAATTAGTGACGTTGTCTGGGATCAATGGTCTGAACAATAGCTCAATTGAAAATGCATTTGGAGAGAGACCTTTTGTGGGAAAAAGTTTGGAAGCGATGTTAGCTAATAAATCAACCTCAAAATTGTTTAATCTAGGAATGGAATTGATGTTAAATGCGGAAAATGTGTACATTAGATTCCATACCTCAGTTTGGTAACTTTTCAGGTGTGGTGATAGGCAATGTATGGAATTTCTTACCTGCCTGACCACAATTTCCAAATCACTGAATACCATTAAGTTCTTTACATTCATATCTACAGCTTTCCTAAGTCCTTGTAAAAGTGCCTCGTATTCGACGGTGTTGTTTGTACATTCAAACTCTAGTCGACAGGTGATAAAATTTTTATTATCTGCCGGGTCAATGAGTACACATCCTGCACCAGCTCCTTCTTTGGATTTGGATCCATCAAAGTAAAGTGACCATATGTGAGCTTCATTGATAGTGTTTGGAACATTTGGTAAAGCTGCTGACTGGGTACATGTCATGAGCTCCGACTGTTGTTCCGGATCGGTGATGGGGGAGGTTTTGGCCATGAAGTTACCGAAGAAGGTGTTCATTCCCTGAATTTCAAGTGAATTAGTGGAAGCAATAAATGGTTCATTAGCATCATTCAAATCCGTCATGGTGTGCTTGAGGTAACGTTCATGGTTAATACTAATTTTTTTTGGTTTTCCATTTTCTGGTAGCCACAAATGAGACCAATCTGTTGCAAAGTATCCATGTAGCTGTTCGGACCAATCCCTGCTTAAGAATAAACTATAGTCTTCAGGGATGTCAACAACAATGATATCGATAATTTGGTGAGCCTTAGGATTAGAAGATAGCCTAATGAGCACATTCTTTAGTTCACCAATTACCTTGACATTCGTCCTATCGAGCTGAATGATTTTAAGACTAGAAGGTTGAACTTCAGCATTGATTTTTTGGCAAACAAACAAGGGCATCACATTTGATGATGCACCAGAATCTACCATGC
This sequence comes from Picea mariana, assembly GCA_032191745.1. Classification (NCBI taxonomy): domain Eukaryota; kingdom Viridiplantae; phylum Streptophyta; class Pinopsida; order Pinales; family Pinaceae; genus Picea; species Picea mariana. The sequence goes on from JASDQU010247995.1 coordinate 14,871, forward strand.
AATTATGTACATTTCTATTGAAAATTTCAAAAGTTAATAAGAAAGGTGAGACATTTTTGCGAGTATTAACAACAGAATTCTACTGATTTTTAGCCGATGTCTTTGAAATTACTTTATCTACATTTGATACCATTTTTTTAGTGAGATCCCTTTTATCTGGGGGTTCAGGTGTTGTTTTAGCAGGGACCTTTTGAGTTGTTTTAGAATTGATTTATGCAATTTTCTTGCTGTTCAGATTGTTATTTTTACTATTTTCTGCGATGTTCTGAAGCATTTTCTGCAGAAGAAGAGGGAATTTCGAAAGTTTGTAAACATAACTATTAGCTCTAAGTTTCTTTAGGTCTTCAATCAAATCATACTCTAAAATTGGGGCTGCTAAATTCTGTTTTGTTTCAGCTTGTTTAAATTGTTTTGGAGGCACATTAATACTTATTTCGAAAGAGGATTTACTTTGAGTTTTGCTTTTGGTGTTGTAAGGATGGACAGTTTCAAAATTGGCTTGAAAAATGCTGTCGAAAAAATGTCGGAAGATATTGGGAGATGACTCCTCTTCTTCAACTATTTCTTCTTCAACCACGTCTTTAGAATTCTCAGGGGGGACTAAGTTATCATGTGCTTCAAGGATAGTCTGTAGAGTGTATTCTAAGCTTTCAAAATTTAGACCTTCAGGGGTCGGATTCGGTCGGTTGGGGGGAAAAGGTATTCTGAAAGGAGGTTTGTAACTTCCTTTTCTCAAAGATGCTTCTTTAGCCGATCTCCTCAATTCTATGACTTTATTTGATAATTTTTGGATGACCTTTTGCAAATTTTCTAATTTTGAGGTTTCTGATTGGATTTTAGTTTAGGGAGGGCTAGGGAGAATTTCTATTTTCTTCTTAGAAGATGGAGTTACTTCAACCTCATTACTAAGATTATCTTTCAAGCTCAAAATATCTTTTTCGATTTGAATCGCCTCCTTGAAGGATTCCAATAACGTTGACTTCTTAGACCTTTTAACCCAAATTGCTATATTATTGTGTAGAGATTTAGTGTAATATGCTACAATAAGGTTTTCTGCGGGCATTGAATCAGTGGGGATTCAATTTTTTAATGTGAGGAACCTTTGGTTAAAATCTTTTACTTTCTTCTTAGGGTTCATCTTTAAGATGTAGAGTTCCATGACTAAGACTTCCAGAGTTTTATCTTTTCCGAACTTCTCTAGGAAACAGGTCTCGAATCTCTCCCAAGATACAATGGTGTGAGGTTGTTGAGCGAAATACCATGTAGAGGTGTTTCCCTCAAACATGTAAGGAAAAAGTCTACATACTACATCTTCATGTTCTACACTTTGGAGTCTAATGGCTAGCATGAATTTCTTTATGTGATCCTCGACGATTTTCTTAGAATCTAGATCGGACTTAGGTAACCATTTCTTCGGGTGTTTTGGTAAAGGGTGCTAGGGTCCAGGTACAACCACAACATCTTGATCGAGCCAAGGCTTGGCGAGATTGTTTTGATTTTCCATGGGTGTAGGTGGTGTCGAAGGCTGAGATGGTTCAGATGAAGAAGTTCCTTCGTCAGATGACTCTCCTCCTAAAGAGGAAGGAGATGAATGAGGCGGGGAAGGTGGAATACTAGATCCTCTAACTGCAAGAGTAGGGGTGTGGTCAGGATCTGTGGTATTATCTACTAAAGGATCTAAACGTAGACCAATGCCTTCAAGTTTCTCTTGGATAT
>JASDQU010247996.1:0-10804 GCA_032191745.1 Picea mariana
TTATGAAAAAAATTCCCCCTCATGGTCGAGGGGGGCCGTGAATCATGCATTGGTGTTCAACACCTTTTTCTCATTTCTTGAGAATTTCAATATTGATGAGTTTAATATATTTTGGGACATTGTGCATATGGGAATGATAAATGTTTTCTCCTTCTCGTAGCATAGCTTTCATCGAAATGAAAAGATTGCATCTTCATATATTTGCATAATTTTCGAGTCAGTCAAAACACCATACTGTCCATGCCATTTTCCTTTTGAATAACAACAGCCATAAAATAAAGCACTTATAAAAATTGATTAGACATTTTTATCTTTTCTGGTAGAAAACATACATTAGATTAGTTGTAGGACTTTGGAATAGGTGTGAAAGATAACTTTCCAAAGTTGCAAACAAACATAGAATCTTGTGATAGGGAGAGTTAAATCCACTTATTACATTATGTCCTGGGAAGCCCTTCTAACACAAGGGTCAATCACGAGGTCCCATTGAGACTGGCAAAGTTACTCACCCTGCTTTGTTGGTCTTGGTGTAGATATTGCATGTATTACGGGGGTGACTTGAAGGTATACCCACAATGATGAGTGGAAGCCTCTCAAGTTGATTTTGGGCTAGCTACCCTGCCATTGCGTGTGGATCGGACTATCGACTATCCCCCCAGGCTTTATTGTTGTTAGTGGTAACCTTAGTGGCCTATCTCTTTAGGGTCTTTAAACAAGGTGACTTTGGAGGGCAAAGTCTTCACGGTACCTGGAATCGACGTTGGCCAAGCTCACTTGGGCTCCTTGGAGGGTATACCCATGATTATGTGTGGGAGCTTGCACCAGGGTGTAAGTCTGTTAAGCAGGTTGTCAATGTAACTTTTCCACCCGCTCTATCTCATCCCCTTCTTACTTTGTTCCCGCGACGTTGGATTTCATCACCAACTAGTGCGTTCATTGTGAGAAGGTTGTGTTTGCTTACTTTCTTACTAGATTTTTAGCGTATGCTGTTTGTTTTCCTTAGAGGACTCTAGATTGGATTTTTTTTTTTAATGGCGTCAGTTCCTAAAATGACCAATGAAGGAACCTCTGCTCCAGGGGAACCTTTTGTTTTTCCTTCTTATGGAAACATTGGTCTTCCTCACATTGCTACTTTGAGCCTTCCAGGTCTCACAATTGGATTGTTGTTGTGGTTGTTTTCCACTCAGGTAATCCCAAATGCAATAAGTGCTTCAGTAGTAAGCACTTCCCCCCAAGAACATCAACCTCATGTTGATCCTTCACCATCTTCACTAGTAAGGTATTCTTCACCTTCTTCATTTGCAAGGTCGTCTTTCGTTCCATCTTCTTTGTCGAGTGAAAGTTATGAAGCTAGTAACTCGGTGAATAAGAAGAAGAAGAAAAGGAAGAATAAGAAGAAGAAAATCAAGCAAGGATCAAAACCTCCAACCACTGTCAAACATGTTGGAAAACAACCAGTTACTGTTAAACATGTTGGGAGTGTTGATGATGTTAAGATCACCCAAACACCTCGTAAGCCCAAGTACCCTTGTCGGATTTGTAAGGATTGCCCCGGTCTACCCAAGGTTATAGAAGTATGGTCTACACATCCTCACCAACCCATGTCATCAGCATCTGAAAAACATACTGATGACCTCTCGTCAACTAGTCACGATATCGTTGGGAAGAAGAAAAGTAGAGTCAAGTTCCCATGCATGTTATGCAAAGGGAGTCATCTCACTCACCTTTTCCCTTGTATGGACAAAGCATCTAAATTAATAGAAGACATGACTGTTTCACAGCGTCAACTCCCAGTCGCTTATCGCAAGCTTTCTCTCAACCCACCTGTAGTTGATGGAATGATCACTCCGGTCTCTTCACCGGTCAATCTGGTTGATCATGTCCTCAATCTGGTCACGTCTTTAGTTGAACCAGTTGACAAAGTGGTTGATCCGATACCATCATCGATCAATATCGCTCTCCCCTCAGAGAGTGAAACCCAAGCGGTCAATCTATTTCCACCTGTCAACTCCATTCTCCCCTTGGAGAATGAAACCCAAGTGGTCTATCTGATCTCTCCATCAGTCGATCCTACTCTTCTGCTAGAGATTAAACCTGATACTGCCCATGTTTTTCTTGTTGATACAAAATCTCCCATGCCGAGGGGTATTCCTCCTTCTCTCGTAGGACCCCCTCCAAGTAATGAGGCCATCCATTTTCATTGGGGTGTGCTAATTGGACCTCGTCTTCCCTCTCACTTTCCTTTCCATATTACAGTACAGTTTTGTGGTCGGGATGTTCCTAAAATGCTAATATATGAAGGTTTGTCTGTTAGTATTTTGTCCTCTTTTGCTTGGCAAGCTTTGGGTTGTCCTCCACTTGCACCGGTTATGCAGAATTTGTTAGCTTTTAACATAAGAACTAGTCAACCTTTAGGGACCCTTCCTCAATTTCCTGTAACTTTGGGAGGGAAAACTATCTTTATTGACATCATGGTAGTCCAAGACCCCTTGGATTTTTTTTTACTCCTTGGGTGCGATTATGTCTATGCCATGAAAGATATTGTGTCTACTCTTTTTCGTGTGATATATTTCCCTCACGATGGAGGAGTTGTGACTATTGATCAACTTTCATTCTTTTATCCCACCTATATTGCCTCCCTAAATGGTTCTTATATGCAGACAGTATCACCCCCACCATAGGTCAATTATGTGGCGTTGTTGTCCATGGCTTCCACTTCTGATGACTTAGATCCAGTAGTTGACATCATGATCTCTTCGATAGGATTGTTAGAGCCTGATCTCTTTACTCCTGTCACAATCCTCGACATGGTGTACTTCCAAAGTGTGTTTCTTCCATCAAATGAAGACCTCTTGGAAGCCATGATTGAATTTTGTCCCTTGACATAGTGTCATTCCAGATCATTGTCCTCTTGGAATCCATGATCAAGAAGAGATATTTTTGAGGATAGTTTTTGTGTCTCTGAGGCAACCTCCTTAAAAAAATGAAACAGAGGTCTTTGAGCATGGTTTTTTGATTTCAAGATCGTTCAAAAATGAAACCACATTTGAGGATATTGTTTTCATCTCTATGCCAACCTCGTTAAAAAATGAAACAGAGGTTACGAGCATAGTTCTTGTTTCTATGTCAAGCTCGTTAAAAAATGAAATAGTTTTCCCCCTCTCTATTTGAGTCAAGTCCTTCGTCTAGTATTTGAAGCTTCATTTCATTCTCCTTTCCAGTTGGATGAAATGAAGCTTGAGGGGAATTTGCCTCAGCCTCTGGACTTCATGCTGAAGTTGAGATGATAGCTTCTTAAGCTGGGGGCTAAGTACCAACCATCCTTGTGTTATGCGTTGGGAAGTTGCAAGCATAGTTTCCTCTAGTTCAAGCTTGTGTAAAAATGAAACCAGGTCCAAGCATAGTTTAGTTTAGTTTTTAATCTTGTGTAAAAATTAAAATCTATCCCAAAGCATAGTTTTGTTTTGTTTTAAAGCTTGCGTAAAAACGAAAACAATCCTGAGCTTAGTCTTTTTTCTTTCTCATGCTTGTAAATACATGAGAATAAGTTACCGAGCTTAGTATTTGTTCTTTCTCATGCTCGCAAATCAATGAGAATGTAAATGAGCATACTTTTATCACTTTTTTGGGACCAACAAGGTTATACAAAAAAGGAACCCCCCTGGAGTCTTCTTTAAGCTCTTTTCAGACTCTCTAAACATGAAAAGATCGCCGAGTGTTAGCAATATTTCTTGTATCGGGGGGTAAAATGCAAAGGAGTGGGTTAAAAACCCACTTACCCTAAGTCCAGGATGCAAAATGGGCCCGCGGTAAGCAGCAAGAAGATTTGGATGGCAGGCATCTGCGCGACCAGATCAACGGCGTACATATGATTCCGAACCCCACTCGCCTTTCTACCTTTAAGCATAGGGGGGGGGGGTTTGGAATCCAGGGCATAGCTATCCAACGGCCATGATCATAACATCCAGATCAATGGCACGAGAGGTGATTCCGGACCCCCCTCACCTTTCTACCTTTAAGCGAAGGGGGGGGCGGTTCGGAATCTGGGGTGCATCTTTCCGACAACTGCGATTGGTGAGCCCGGATCAACGGCTCACAGGCAATCCAGACTCCCTCCGCCTTTCTTCATTTAACCCTGCGGGTCCCTTCCACGTTGTTCTTCCTTTTTCTCCACTTCCCTCCTTGCCACCTATTCCCCACCTAGCCATGTGGCAAGGTCCTTTCCCTTTAGCCTCTCTTCGTTCCACCTAAGTGGTCCCTTCCCCCCATCTTGTCATCCACTCACCGTCCGAGTCTCCTCATCCCCTACCATGTGTCTCCTCTACCTCAACACCTTCCACCATGTGCTTTGACTCCTGCACTCCCTGTTGTTTCCACCTGTGTCCTGTCCATCTCCCATGGCATTCCTCATCCACTGGTATGACTCCCGCCATCATTCGCGCCATGCCCTCGTCCTCATCCATCATAAGGAGGTCCCTCACAGCAGTCCAACAAAGTAGCACCCAAAGAAAGGCCGTTCAAGCTGATCCAAATGGCACCATTAAGAAACCACCATGTCATAGAAATGCCGAGTTGGTCGGGCCATCCTCAATCCCAATGAAGCAGTTATTGAAGCAGTTGGTGGTAGTTAGAAATCGCCTCCACCATAATGGCAAAGTTCGGCGACAAGTTAAGAGCACGTCAATTCGCCTACGAAACTGTCAGGAGTTCGATCGCGTCCACCGAAGTTGCGCGATTAGTCAAAGATTGCAGGTGCAGATTGTCAGAAGCCATGCAAACGCAAATCTTTTAATGCAACATCTCGATTTTGTTGTTGTTGTTGTTTTGAGTATAACAAGGCGTTTTCACCATTTTGGTATCGATCGATGGTAGAGCACAGCTCCCGACTGTAAAGTTTTAACATCATTATAGTTTCCTGGTTGTGCATCTATATCTGGGACTTCTTTTTTTATGACAAACAATTTTCTTACTCCATCTATGTTTTCGTCTCATACCAGGGAGTTCATGATCGAATGATTTGCATGAATTGTTGCAGTTTTGTTATGATAAAGGATTTGTTGTTACATTACTGTATTCTCTGGTTTTCTGTGTTTGAATGTAAGAGGATCTTGCATTTGGGCACTTTCTTCTCTGGTCTGTTAGAAACCTGATGTTTATGACAGAACTTCGCACTCTTCTCATACAAGTCTTCCCACTGCTCACCCTTTATTACAACTCACTGTTTGAAGTTTATCTAAGACCCCATTTGCCCATGCATGCCCGGTCTAGTTTCAGAGTTGAGACGATATTGTTCTGAGTTTTCTTCCATTTGATCATCCCCTTATAAACAATCGTGACATTAAACTGATGGGTGTTAGGCTCTACTCCTGCAAGCAATCCAAGAGTGACTTCTGATGCCAACATTTATGGCACCATTGCCGGGGATGAAGTTGAATATTTTCCCTGGGCAGAACGACAACGATCAACTGATTCTGAAGGTGCATCAGAAATCAAAATTATTCAGATTGCTACTGTGCACTTGGCGACTTCACTGTGGCAACTCCATTATTTCCACTTTACTATTTCAGTTGTGGCCACTGTTGACACACCTGAAAGCTGACCCAAAGGAGATTTCTCGAGAAGGTTTCAGCGGCTGCTTTCTCATCCTGAGAAGCTTCCTGGGGTAACGAAAATGTTAAGATCTAGCCTTTGATGGTGAACAAGGACCAAACACACTTGAAGCTGCACATCTTTCACCTGGCGACTCCATGGTTCAAGGATCGATTGGTGACTCCATGGTTCAAGGATCGATTGGAGACTCCACTGGTTCGATATGGAGAAAATCCTTGCTCGCAGGTTTTCTCCTTTTAATTTTTCTGCTATTCCTAGTTTTCCTAATGTTGTCCCCTCTCTGGATGAATGGGGCGATTATTTTCCCATATTTGGAAAAGGTGAAGAGGACAACCCTGCCCATCACCTCAGTGAGTTTCATGAACTCATGCATCAGTGGGAGATACATCATGAGGATGTATTACTGAAAATGTTCATGTTCTCATTAGCAGGGGATGCACGTAAATGGTACCATTCCTTACCCCCTGCTAGCATTTCTTCACTCCATGGATTCCATGCAGCTTTCACTGCCTATTGTCAGAGGTTGTATCCCCCTGAGTTAATTTGTCATAATTGTTGTGAGGGATACCACGACTCTATACAAGAGAAAGTTGTTTCTGACGTAAGCTGTGGGGAGGATCTTGATGACCTGGATCAGAACTCAGTCCCTTCTCTTCCCCATTCATCTGCATCCAAGGCAGGTTATGAAAGTGATAAAGTTCCCAAGGAGGAGTATGGTGCTCTGAGTAAGCTGATAGAGCAGGTGAAATACCTCTCTGCCCAATTAGAAGAGTTGAAATATGAAGACTGTGCAGAGGATTTTCCATTCCTTGAGGCAGACGCTCTAAGCAACTCTTTTGAAGAGATTGTTGAAGATTTATTAGATGAGTTGGCATCCACCACCGATGAGATTGCTGTCTTAGATGAAAGAAATAAAGAGGTGGTTGTGGAAGAGGATTGCTCTCTTTTCCTTCACGAGATTTCCCACAATGTGTTTACATTCGGGGTCGAAACGGAGGAGCGGGAGATAGTTCCAATTCTGCAAGTTGGAGAAGCTTTGTCTCCCCCCGAATTCGATGATTATTTGGAAGAAGAGCAGTAGAGCCCGACATCACCTTTTGCTTGTCAGAGAATCCAGAACACTTATGACAGTTACAAATCAGAGTCTGAGCTCAATATGCTGGATTTCCAAGAGAAGACTGCAGAGCCTTCTCCTCTGTTCACAAATGAAAGACAGTACAAGGAAAAACAGAACCACCCCATGGTTCCTATTTATGATGAATACGAATCGGACCTGGGGGAGATCGAACTAGAAGAACATAATATTTCCTGTCCAGAGCCAGTCAGCAAACAAAACCACCTCATGGTCCCTTTTATGATGATTATGAATCTGACCCTTGGGAGAGCCAAGAAAAGGCACCATAAGAACCAGAGAACCAGTCGAGGATGCATTTTACAGACTGCATAGAGCCGGTCAACAAGCAGCCACCACCTGAGATCAATGAGCCTACTTCAATTATTCACCCGCCTGTGGTTATCAGAGACATTCGACCGTGTGTGAACAACTGTGTAGAGAAAGAGGTTGTTTTTCGCCAATTACTCGAAAATGGCCCCTCATTCGATGACCCTGTCAGCAAATACATGAAGTGGTATTTCCCCTATGCCTTGGAGCCTCTCTATTTCATCTCAACTCCAGCCTGTAAGGAGGAGTTGAAGAATGTAGTCGTTCTATTGTCATGGTTACAACATATACTGGTGATCATCGACAGAAGGAAGGAGATTTTATCCAGGAAGATTCTTGAATGGCTATGGTGGAAGTTTTCTTTCACCTAGCCCATATAAAGTGTTTTATTAGTTTAGGATTGTATATAAATAAGCTATTTTGAGCATGCATCTTTAGTTTGTTACTTTTATTATTTCCAGCCTGTATGTTCAACAGTAGGATGTTTTGAGCATGACTCCATAGCCCAATAGCAAGGCACTGAATCTGCAAAAAGAGTCCTTAGAGCATCATAGGGACAACTCTATCCCCCATGGAGCCAAATGTTAGCGATATTTCTTGTATCGGGGGGTAAAATGCAAAGGAGTGGGTTAAAAACCCACTTACCCTAAGTCCAGGATGCAAAATGCACCCGCGGTAAGCAGCAAGCAGATTTGGACGGCAGGCATCCGCGCACCTGGATCAACGATGTACATATGATTTCGGACCCCCCTCTCCTTTCTACCTTTAAGCGTAGGGGGGGGTCCGGAATCTGGGGCGCAGCTATCCAATGGCCACGATCATAACATCCAGATCAACGGTGCGAGAGGTGATTCTGGACCCCCCTCACCTTTCTACCTTTAAGCAGAGGGGGGGGGTCCAGAATCCGGGGTGCATCTTTCTGACAACTGTGATTGGTGAGCCCAGATCAACGGCTCACAGGCAATCCAGACTCTCGTCGCCTTTCTTCGTTTAACCCTGTGGGCCCCTTCCATGTTGTGCTGCCTTTTGCGCCACTTCCCGCCTTGCCACCTATTCCCCACCTGGCCATGTGGCAGGGTCCTTTCCCTTTAGCCTCTCCTCGTTCCACCCAGGTGGTCCCTTCCCCCCATATTGTCAACCACTCACCGTCCGAGTATCCTTGTCCCCTGCCATGTGTCTCCTCTACCTCAACACCTTCCACCATGCGTTTTGACTCCTACACTCCCTGTTGTTTCCACCTGTGTCCCATCCATCTCCCATGGCATTCCTCATCCGCTGGCACGACTCTCGCCATCATTCGCGCCATGCCCTTGTCCTCATCCATCATAAGGAGGTCCCTCGCAGCAGTCTAGTGAAGCAACACCCAAAGAAAGGTCGTTCAAGCTGATCCAAATGGCACCATTAAGAAACTGCCATGTCATAGAAATGTCGAGTTGGTCGGGCCATCCTCAATCCCAATGAAGCAGTTATTGAAGTAGTTGGTGGTAGTTAGACATCGCCTCCACCATAATGGGAAAGTTCAGTGATGAGTTAAGAGCACGTCGATTCACCTACATAACTGTCAGGAGTTCGATTGCATCCACCGAAGGTGCGCGATTAGCCAAAGATTGCAGGTGCAGATTGTCAGAAGCCATGCAGACGCAAAGATTTTAATGCAACGTCTCGATTTTGTTGTTGTTGTTGTTTTAAGTATAACAAGGTGTTTTCATCATTTTGGTATCGATCGATGGTAGAGCACAGCTCTTGACTGTAAATTTTTAACATCATTCTAGTTTCCTGGTTGTGCATCTGTATCTGGGACTTCTTGTTTTATGACAAACAATTTTCTTACTCCGTCTATGTTTTCGTCTCATACCAGGGAGTTCATGATCGAATGATTCGCATGAATTGTTGTAGTTTTGTTATGATAAAGGATTTGTTGTTACATTATTGTATTCTCTGGTCTTATGTGTTTGAATGTAAGAGGATCTTGCATTTGGGCACTTTCTTCTCTGGTCTGTTAGAAACCTGATGTTTATGACAGACCTTCGCACTCTTCTCATACAAGTCTTCCCACTACTCACCCTTTATTACAACTCACTGTTTGAAGTTTATCTAAGACCCCATTTGCCCATGCATGGCCGGTCTAGTTTCAGAGTTGAGACGATATTGTTCTGAGTTTTCTTCCATTTGATCATCCCCTTATAAACAATCGTTACATTAAACTGATGGGTGTCAGGCTCTACTCCTGCAAGCAATCCAGGAGTGACTTCTGATGCCAACACTGAGTGACCTTGCTATTTTCATGCTCGATAAAGTATTTGAAGTAAGCGTCTGGTGAGCGATAATTTATCTCTTTTTTGGTCTCATCCAGACTATTTTATGAAAAAGGAACTGAGAGAGTTCTCTTTTAAGTGTTTTTTAGACTCTATAAACATGAAAAACCCCTGAGTTTTCTTTATTTGGACTCGTAAAACAAGCATCGAAAGGCCCATATGGGACCGAACCACTCCTTCCTAGGGTTTTTTAAACATACTCCGAAGGACTCATTCGAAGGATGAGCTTAAATTTACAAGCATATGTTATCCTCCTCAAGCTTGCATAAAAATAAAGAGGTACTCACCAGAAATGGTGGGGGAAAAATTGGGAAAGAATTGTGTCTAAAACTGTATTTCATGAAAGAGTCACTTTTGAACATGACACCCTTTCACTCGCTTTGTGTCTAGGTTGGAAAATCCACGTGTCTCCTGATCATACTCCTTTATAATATTACAAATCGGTTTGTGATCCCTGTTGTTGAGTCAGTGTTTCCAAGACAGTTGTCGTGTCGTCAATATGTTCAAAGAGAAGTTCAACCCAAAAAGCCTTCTATTGCATCGGCCATTTTTGCAGTCTTTAAGCCTTCTATTACGTCGACCATCCCTGAGTCAGTCCTGAATCACTTGTTACTTTGATCTACATCAAATCTTGTTACTTTTTTTGTGTCATTGATGTGGGATACATTAAGGCCCTCTTGTGACGAGTATTTTCCTGTCGACTTCAACTCATTATCCAGGAAATAGACTTAGAATCTAATTGGTACCTTGGAACTTGCATGCCTCAATGGAAGGTTTCCTCACTTTCGACAGTGGGTTTTCATTATCGACCCCTGATCGAAATATTCCATCGAGTGTTCGACCTCAGCTCATTGATTCACATTCGTTGGATTGTACCAGAGTACCTTGGGATTCATTGACATTAATGGTGATTTCCCTCGCACTTGTTAATGGTATACACTAATGACTGGTAATCAAGTGGTTTCTACCATGTTCAATTTCGACACATGTATTCGCATGGTTAGATTCGTACTATAGAGTGGTGGAGATGAAGACCCTGGATCTTTTCTGACAGATTCAGGTTGCGTTGGAGTATATTCAGTGTACTGTTACATAGATCCACATTGTATGTCTGGTGGCTATGTTCAAATTTGAGTCTTTAACACATAGATCCACAGTGTATTTTTGGTGGCTATGTTTAGATTTGATTCATATTGGCATGGATCCACAGTGTATGTTTGGTGGCCATGACTTGTCTTACTTGACATGGATCTTCGCATGTAGGCATTTATGCTTTGAGTCATTTGTATTCTGAGTATGGGAATGCCTACCTCAGTTGTTAAGCCCTAATATTGGCTCATTACCACTTAATTGGGCCATATTAGATTAGTAATGTTATTTTATTTATGTTGGCTTTAGGCCATTAGTTGTAATTTAGATTAGTAATGTTATTTTATTT